>RBNK01001106.1:0-17699 GCA_003990785.1 Endogone sp. FLAS-F59071 | reverse complement strand
ACCTTGTCATTGGAAACAACTGGTTAAAGAAAGTACGAGCAGTAATCGACCTCGGCGCATGCAAAATGCGAATTACATGGAAAGGACGACGTTACGAAATACCCGTCGACTTAGAAAGAGGAGTTCGCCCGCAAATGATAGAAAGCGATGATGAGGACGAACAAAAAGAATTCTTCATGATGCAGATCGTACGAACTAACCAGAAGGCCAAGCCCTTGGAGAGAAAAAGTGAACAAGCCGCAGGATTTGATTTATCTACCGTCAAAGACATCGAACTACAACCGGGAGAATCATGTGTAGTTGGGACAGGAATCACCACGAAAATACCTCAAGGACATTACAGCCAAATCAAACCAAGGAGTTCTCTAGCAGCCGCTGGAATTACGATTGATGCAGGAGTTATCGATGCAGATTACACGGGCAAAATCAAGATTGTAGTTGTCAATCGACATCGATTCAACATAGCCAAACTTTATGGAGGAGATCGAATTGCACAGTTAATAATCATACCCATCTGGACAGGCAAGGCCGTAGAAGTAACCAATCTCGAAAAAACGACCAGAGGAGACAAAGGGTTTGGATCTACTGGAATGAATATCGCGAAAATCGTAACGGAACTCAAGCACGCACCCAAGACAGTGAACAAAAAGGCATACACTTTCGGAGAACAACTCGGCGAGAAAGAAAAGAAGGAGTTGCAAGAGCTTATTGACGAGTACTCTGACATATTCGCGACAACCTTCGAAGAAATCAATCTGAAACCGCCAAAGCATTTTCATCACATCAACGTCCAAGAGCACCCTCCGATCAAATGCGCACCGTACCGAACACCGCCGGCATATATCGAATGGCAGCAAAAAGAAATCGACGATATGGTCAAAGGAGGAATGGCCACCGAAACAGACAGCCCATGGGGATTTCCGAACGTCATTACACCCAAGAAAGGATTAGAAGCAGGAACCTTTGCTCCAAGAATGTGTACTGACTTTAGGAAGCTGAACGACATTACTAAAGGAGACGCCTTCCCGATACCAAGAATCGACGATACCTTTTCAAAGATACCAGTTCGTGCAAGCCTCTACACAACCCTCGACATGACCAGCGGATACTATCAAATGGGACTTGACGAAGAATCACAGGAAATCGCTTCATTCGTAACTCCACAAGGCCATTGGAAATATCTACGAATGCCGTTCGGACTCAAGAATGCCCCAGCCAGTTTCCAGAAAATGATGACTAAAATATTCGGAGACCTCGTCGGAAAAACGTTATTGGTATACATTGACGATATTATGATATTCACAGTAACATTCCCAGACCACATTAAAGCACTACGCGAAGTATTCAACCGAATGAGAACTGAAGGCCTTTATTTGAAACCAAAGAAGTGTACATTTGCTGCGGAAAAAGTTACGATGCTTGGACATATCATCGACAAAGAAGGAATCCGAACTGATCCAGCCAAAGTGGAAGCCGTTACCAAGTTCAAGAAACCGACCAACCGAACAGAGATGCGCGCCTTTCTGGGACTAGCCTCGTACTACCGACGGTATATACGCAATTTCGCAAGCTTAGCCGAACCACTGTACGCAACCCTTACAAAAAGCTACAATTGGGTGGAAATCGACGAAGAACAAAACGAACTCGAGCAAGAGGTGCTAAATGCATTAAAGAAGGCTCTGGCAACTGCACCCGTACTGGCAAAACCAAATTGGACGAAGCTTTTCAAGCTTTATACCGACGCAAGTGCTATAGGAGTGGGAGCAATTCTCTCACAAGACGATACCAAAGGCTTAGAACGAGTAATTTGTTATGCAAGCAGAGGAACACGCGGTGCGGAGAAGAATTACGAATTAACCAAATTGGAGTGTCTTGCGGTCATATGGGCAGTCAAGTGGTTCAGATATTACCTCATCGGACGACACTTCGAAGTCATCACGGACTATTCGGCGCTTAAGTGGTTGTTCAACAGACCCGATCCAAGCGGAATGTACGCATGGTGGATCATGACGCTTCAAGAATATGATTTTACGGTAAAATTCAGAAAAGGAAAGACAAATCAAAATGCCGACACGCTCAGCAGAATGCCATTATTGGATGCCCAAGGCGGGGCGCAGCAATGAATGCAACACTGTACTACGATCTGGTGATTTGGTTGACGAGGAGGGAAATTAGGGAAGATATGGAGGATTGGACGAAGAACATTTTATTAACCACCGGCAGGCAGTACGAAATTCAGGACAATTTATTATATCGAAAAAAGGAGGGACGTATTATTCCAGTAATTCAAGAGAAGGACGTATCAAACATTTTATCATTAGCACATAATCATCCGTTATCTGGACATGTAGGCCAGGACAATACCTTATATCGACTCAGGAATTCGGCGTGGTGGCCTGGAATGCAAAACGATGTAATCAACTTTGTACGAAATTGCGATATATGCCAAAAACGAGCAAGAGCCAAAGACACGCCCCGAGCCGCTTCTGCAACCATTAAGGCCGAGCCATTTTCACACATCAGGATAGACATCATGGGACCCATGCCAGTAACATTAACGGGAAAAAGATATGTCATTTTAGCAGTAGACTTCTTTACAAAATATCCGGAGGCGATAGCAGTTGAAGATGCAGATGCACAGATAGTAGCCAAGTTCTTGCACACCAATATTATCTGCCAACATGGAGTGCCAAAGGAAATGACTAGCGACCGAGGCATGGAGTTTCTGAATGAATTAATCAGGGAACTCGAGCGGACTTACCACATCAAGCATATCCGAACAACGTCGTACCATCCACAGGGAAATGGTCAAACCGAACGCACCAACCAGACGGTCAAGAATATCTTAGCAAAGATTATCGATCAAGAAGCAACGTGGGACCATTATCTTGATAGCGCTCTTTTTGCGGTTCAAACCATTCGCCAAGTATCAACAAAGTTCAGCCCCTTCGAGCTTGTGTATGGGAGACTTCCAAACCGAGAATTCCACCACCCTGAAAAGGACAATGGAACGTATGATGATCGTTTGTAGGCTTACGTCGCACGAGATATCAGCAGATTACAATTAATCCGAAAGAAGGCATCCATATTCATCGATAAGGCGCAGGAGAGACAGCAGACAAACCAAAACAAGAAAGCAAATGCAACCCCCTTGCATATTGGAGATCAAGTCCTCGTATACCGAAATATTGTGGAATCATCGTGGTCGGCTAAATTACAACCAAAGTGGGAAGGCCCATACTACGTGCAAGCTATAAAAGAAAGCACCATTTGGCTCAGAAGAATCAATGGTTCCATTCTCCCCACCCCAGTCCACCGAAGCAAAGTAAAAATCTATCATGCCCAACAAACGCAGCCCAAAGAAGGACGTGGAAAAGGCAATGAAGGAAGCACTCATGAAGGAGTCCGAGACCATCGACTGGACGCCCCTCGACCAAGAGGAAGACCCTGAAAGGCTCCTTCTACTTAGCCAGCAGTACCATGAGTGGTTATGCCGTCAAAATCGTGCAACTGACACTATGATCCGGTTCCATCAAGGACGAGCTTGAAGCTTGCATCGCAAGAACAGAAAACAAGAAACAGTACTGTCTAAATTTGTGAAAGATATGGTTGACAAGACTTATGCGCTTTTCCTGGGCTACGAATGGCTTCTTTCAAGGTTTTATGGAAGAACAGTTGACATTTCTAAATTGACCCTTGCCGAAATCACTCAAATCCGCCAAGCCATAGAGGAAGAGATTGCCCTCATGCCTTTTAGTCTCGAGGACGAGACATTCCCAGTTGAGCCCCCAGATGTGACGGCCGACCCCCAACTTGACTGATTTTCACGAATTTTGTACTACGCTTGATTTAGGAGTTACCATAACATTCTGTACCCTTCCATTTTTAGTCCTTGACGACTTTTATTTCTGCTTGACGACTTTTATTTCTACTTGACGACTTTTATTTCTGCTTGACGACTTTTATTTCTGCTTGACGACTTTTATTTCTGCAAAATGCCACCACCAGAGTCATTACGTATTCTTTGCAACGATTGGATTGTAATTTTCATAGCGAAGTCTTTATTAGTTATTCTTTAGTCTCTTAATTTGTATAAATACCCCCTCTATTTCTATCTAAATAAATCAGTTTGCACAGAGTCTTGGAATATCTCAATATCAGTCGTAGTAAAGCCTGAAGAGCACAGCATGAAGCTGTAGTAAGGATATGCAAAGGGAGATATCGCGTCCATAATTCTGAGCATTCTCACTTGGTACATACAAACGAACAAACGACCGGTTTTTGGTACATTTGCCACAATAGTATGATAGATAGTAAATCTATTTCAATATTATTAAAAGTTGAAAGATATTTAAAATAATATGCTAAAAATGAAACTGATATTGTGGCGGACTAAAATATATTAACGGCAAAATACTCGGAGTTGAGCAGGTGCAGAAAATATATTTTTAGAGGTCTTAGCAGGTTATGCAGTAGTATCTTAAGAAGGGTGTCAGTATAATTGTTGACTGGCAAGATTTGAATATGATAAAGTATATCTGTTAGAATCTTGAAACTATCTTAATTGCTTACTCCTTGAGTAAGGCTTCAGTATCCCTCAGGTTGTCTGTTGTAAGCTTCCTTAGCTTGTTGCAGTCTGAATTTTATTGATAATTGTGAGCAGGGTATTTATAAGAAATTACAAGGTGCTATATGGGCAGCTACCCAGGTTACTACTCGAATTTCTGATTGGCTCAGCTAAATATAAGATATAAATTGATTGGCTAGAATATAATAAAATGATATATCAGGTTATAATGTAATTGGATAGTGAAATAATATATCAGATCGAAATACTATTTTAGGTCATAATATCATTGTAGATCTCAATAACATTGCAAGTCTCAATGTTATTGCAGGTCACATGACTGTGATCTCACATGATCAAAATGTATGTCGTCACAAAATGTTCTGTTACATCTCCTTCCTTTCTATGAGTTAAACTTCAAGGTATAGTTCTAACTTGGAGAAATTTCTTTGTAACTGTTTTACCTCTTCCTCTAGCTCCTTCAGGTCGTTTTGTATAAGTTGGTGTATCTGGAATAGGCTGCACTGAAAGTGGTTCAGAGCACTAGGCTTGTGCTTGAACAGTTGATAAATCCAATCAGCCATTTTTGTGGCATAGGCAGGGAGTGCTCCTCTGAGGGCTCACTGGCAGATTTCTCTGTCCTTCCGATTCCAAATATGTTCAACTTCTTTTTCCCAAAGTTGTGCAATTTGGTAGTATTCTTTCCATTCATTGATTCGTGCCAAGTGTTGTCTTCTTTGAATATTACGTATAATCAATCAAGTCTTTTGTAAGGTCAATCTTTCTATTTCCTCAAGGTCTTCCAAGGGTTCTATATGTCAATAGGCCTCGATCAGACTGACTCGGACTTCATGGAAGTTGTTCCAACAGGGCATGGTATTTCTTGAGGCGGTTTCAGTGAATAGTATAGGGTAAGATTGTTCCTGTCATTTTTCGTAACTGATATGTAGTTCCTTTTATACTTGCAATGTAGTATGGTCCTTCCCATTTCAGGTCCAATTTTGCTGACCAAGAGGACTCTACTATATTCCAGTATAATAATACTTGATCACCAATCTTCAATCTTTTGGTTTCCTTATGTTCTTTGTCATAATTCTTCTTTTATTGATCTTGTACAATGGCAATAAATTCTCTCACCTTGTTTTGGATGTTGTGTAATTCTTAAATTTCCTTTGTCACATGATGCTCGATTTGTGTTTCCCAGGAGGTGTAGCTGGGTTCCGGGGTAGTCATTACTTGGTCTATCAGCTGATGAGCTTTCCTTCCGTAAGTGAGCTTAAAAGGGGTGAACTTTGTTGTTTCTTGTTTCATTGTTCATAGTGCAAATAAGGTGGAAGGTAGGTACAAGTTCCAATCTCCTCCTTGTGATTGTACTACTTTAGCAATCATGTTCTTGATAGTTTGATTCGTCCGTTCGGTAAGTCTATTTCCCTGGGAATGGTAGGCAGTAGTCTTTATCTAGTAGATCCTGAAGTGTTGCATCAATATCTGTATGAATTTATTAATAAATTCGGTTCCTTGATTGGAGGTTATTTCATAGGGTATTCCATGGTGGCAGATAATATCTTTGTAGATAAAGGGTATAATATTAAGAGCATCTGCAAGGGGCAAGGCTCTTGCCTCGGAGTACTTAGTCAGGTAATCTACTGCTACTACAATATATCAGTTTCCTCTAAGTGTTCTTGGTAGCAAACCAACAATGTCTATTCCAATATGTTCAAAGGGTCCTTTAGGTACAATTGGTTATAAGGTCTCGACTTCCTTTCCTCGGTGCCTCTTCTGGCAAGTGTCATATCTCCTGATATATTCTCCAATATCTTCATACATATTCTTCTAATAATATTTTTCTGATAATCATTGATATATGTTATCTATGCCCATATGTCCTGCCAGCTGATGGTCATGAGAGGCCTGAAGTACCATCTGCTTTTTGTGTTCAGGAACTACAAGTCATGTCTGTCTTCTATGTCATTGGTAAAGTATATTATTCTTGATAAAATAGTTAAGTGCTGTTGTCTATATAAGCTATTGATCATTTTCGTTCATCATCCCAGTAAAGGTTAGGTTACTGAGGTAATCCAAATATCCATTATAGAGTTTAGTGTCCATTGGGTAGGTATATTCTTTTTGGTTCAGGGTGTTGATCTCAGATAAATTGGGGTAGGCGTGAGAGAGTGTCTACATTCTGATGATTCCATCCTTTTCTGTATTACATTGTGAAGTCATACTCCTGCAGTATAGCTAGCCATCATGTATACATTCCTGTCAGATTTGGTTTGTTCCAAAGCCATTTGAGGGCTGAGTGGTCTGTTATCAGGGTGAACTGTTTCCCAATCAGGAAGTGGCGGAAGTGTTGTACAGTCCAAATGACTGCTACACATTCCAGTTGGGTGGCTTTATAAGAAGGTTCGGCTCCATGAGTAGCTCGTCCTGCATAAGCAATCACATACTCTCCGTCTTTGTCATCTTATGCCAGAATTGCTTCAAGTTCGAATGACGATGCATCTATATACAGCTTGAATACTTTTGTGAGATCTAGTCTTGCCATTACTGGTGCATGGGTGAGTGCTTCCTTGATTAGATTGAAGGCTGTTTGTGTGGCCAACATCCATTCCCATGCTCTTCCTTTTCTTTGTAACATGTGCAGGGGTGCAGCAATTTCAGAGTAACTGAGGATAAACCTTTTATAGAACTGAACTAGTCCTAAGAATCCTTATAAGGTCATCTTATCTTGCAGGGTTGGGAAGGTCTTAACGATTTCGATCTTCTTTAGGTCCAGGTGGATTTCTCCTCCATCGATTATAAATTCAAGATATTCAATTTTCTTTTGTCCAAAGTAGCATTTTGTTGGCTTGATCCTTAGTCTGTGTTTTCTGAGTCATTCAAATACTTCCTTCAGGATCACCATGTGTTCTACAAAGTTCTCCGCATAAATGTTGATATTGTCAATATATATAATCACTCCATGTCCAATCAGGTCATAGAAGATCTTGTTCATTACAGCCTGGAAGGTGGCAGGTGTATTGCAAAGTCCAAAGGACATTCTTGTGAATTCATACTGTTCGAATGGTGTCACAAATGCTAACTTCTCCTGTGCTTCGGGCGTCATTCTGATCTGATTATATCCTGCCCATAGGTCCAAGGTTGAATAGATTTATACCTTTTTCAATATGTTTTGTAAGTCTTCTGAGTGTGGGATCGGATATGCGTGCTTTTTAGTGACTGAGTTCAATTTGCGATAATCGATAACTATTCTCTGTCTATCCTTTTTTGATATGATGCTGATAGGTGATGCTCAAGGGCTTTTCGATCGTATGATCACTCCTGATTCTAACAGCTCTTGAAAATGCTTTCATACAAAGTTATGATAGTTAGCTGGTAATCTGTAGGGTGCTTGTTTGATTGGTTTGGCATCTCCTGTGTCGATATGTTAAGTGAAGAAAGCTTGGTCTGGTAGATCCTTGAAACTGATTATGATGATATCCTTATACTCCTTCAGTAGGTCTTATAACTGTTTCTTCTGATTCGGTAACAGATTTTCATTAAGAGAGTATATGTTCTTCTTGGCATTTTCCTAGTCATCCAGTCTTTTCATTATCACATTTGCCTGTCTAGTTGATCCAAACCCTTTCCTTCCATGTCATGTTTCTTCTAAATTTTCCACTTCTTTCAAAGGTTGCTGTTCACATTTGATGATCACCATTTGGGTAATTCGATCTCCTTGATATACCTTGAATTGGCTGTAGTTGTGGTTAACTAGTCCAACCTCAATTTCTCCTCTGTAGTCTTCATCTATTAATTCAGAGAAAGCTCCTATTCTAGAGTTGCGGTAAAGTCCACTTCTTGCCCATACTTGTACACATTATCCAGGTGGTAGGGCAATAGCGATTCCAGTTTTTATGAAAGCTGATGATTTTGGTTCTAGGGTGCAGTCTTCATTTGCATATAGGTCATAACCTGCAGCTCCTTCAGTTTTTCTCTTTAGTATGATTGTGCTTTCTGTCAGTTTCTTGACTCAAGTTGCTGTATCCTTTTCTTCAATCATGAATACTTCTTTGAAGGTGGGGACCTTTGGTTCCTTCTACTGTTCATGAGTTGTGTCTTGAGGTAGGTTCTGCCACAAGTCCTTCTACCACCAATAGCACATGCTGATACATTCATTGGGGTGAATTATTTCCTCTAGTGTAATGATTTCTTCTTCTGAGTCTGAGTCACTTTCTTCAATTAGGGTAGGTCTATCATCTTCATCATCTTCCTGGAATAGGGTTCTAACTTCAATAGATGTCTGAGTAGTATAAACTTCATTGCTCCATTCCTCAGGTACTTCCTCATCTTCATTCTCTTCGGTTACTATCTGTTCTTGTTCTTGGTCATGACGTTCCTTCCAAGTTCCATGGTAATTGATATCATATAGTTCATCTGGATATCTGATCTAGTTTTCACATTCCCAAAGGTCATAGGGGTTGACTTCATCCCAGTAACACCCTTGCAGGTAGATGTTGCGGTTTCCCCAAAGATGTCCTTTGCCGATATATCCAATATTTGTCCAAAAACAGTCCCATACTTCTCCAGTATTGTCTGCGAATAGATGAGGGTTCCTTCCACTATACAGTCCATGATTCATTGAGGGTGGAGTCCTTCAGCAGGTCTGTGATAATCTTGGTTTCTTGATTCTTTTCTTGGTTGGCAAATGCATCTCCAAGGTGTCCTGGTAAGGTATCAACTTTGTATCACTGCAAGTGCACATCATCTCGGCACAATAGATGTATTGCTTACAGAATGGACATCTACTATTCCTCATATTGTATTCAATCAACTAGTTCTTCTCCAAGGGCATTAGGCAGCGATATTCACTATGGATTACTACATTTGCTTCTTCTTCTTCCACCATGTTGAGGTGTGCCTGTCTAGGGGTTATTTCTTTATCTGTATCACTTTCGTCTTCCAGTCTCTAAGTGAGTTTCAGTACTACTCCTTTCTGAATATCTAGAGGTATGCTGAACTTCCTTCCATAGTTGACAAAGATTAACCTTTGTGCATCCAAATCAATTCTGGCTTTAGCTTTCTTCAACCAGCTGTTGCCCAAGATAGTGTTGTAGGACTGTGCATCAGTGACAACCATTCTGACGGGAATTATTTCTGTTCCAAACTGGACTAGTACTTCTCGGAGTACTCCTAAGGGTATGCTGCTTTTTCCACTTGCGACGACCAAAGTAGAGGTAGCGGGTTTGTCAATATCCCATCTCAGGTGATCTAGGAAATACTTAGCAATAATGCTGACTCCTGCTCCAGTGTCGATAATAACTGAGCATGCTAATCCTCCAATGTTGCATTGTGCATAGGCGGATGAGATATAGGTTCGCTCCTCTTGTTCTTCAGCGGTATTGACTTTCTCAAACCAGATAGTTGGTTTGGTTTCTGTAATCTATATTTTCACCTTCTGCTTTGTTGATAGTGTGATCTGGAAGAGTTGTTTAAAAGTAATGTTAGCCTTTTGACTGGCAATATCTTGCCATGGGTTATATTCAAATTCTCTAACCCTCCTAGGCTTCTTCTTCTTGTTTTCTTCTTAATCCATCATTTCTTCATCTCCAGTAGTTGAGGTAACTGTCTCGCTAGGTTGCATTATTTGTTTGAAGGCTTTATCCCATTGATCTTCATTCAGCTATTGTCTTTGTGTTGGCTTCTTAGGTTTCTCAATGACAACTTCAGGTTCTTGGATCAGTTTCTTTCTTAGGTAGGGAGTCTTCCTAGTGGTAGTGCGGCTAACTGCTTCAACAGGGTAGGCCTCCAGGTATTCTTTGATAAATTCTTCATCTTCTTCTTCAATTTCTTGCACTATGTTAGCATGGTCAGCCTTCTTTTCCTCTTCTCTCTCTCATCCTTCCTTTCAACTTCTAGTTCGGCAATCCTTGGCAAAGTGACCACATCTTCCACAGAGGAAATAATTCATCTCAGTCCTATTGCATTCTTCGGTGACAAAGGTTCCTCTCAGTTGCTTATTCTGGCAGATCACCTTGGCTTCAAGATCAGCTATGTGTGCTGTCATTTCGGAGAACATCTTGATAATCTTCTCCATTTTATCTTTGTGAGTTATCTTTCCTATCTTTGCTATGACTGTCGGTTTAATGGTATCTTCCTCAAGTGGTTTGGCTGATGCAGATACCATTTGAACTACAGGTATTTCAGTGCTGAATTTCCTGCATAAGTCTTGTAGTAACTTGTCATATAAGGATGCCAAATGTCCTGCTTCGGTGTCTTAAAAGGCCTGTGCCATCCTGACTTTCTTCTCCATTCTTCGAGGGCCAAACCTCTTGATATAGCATTGGAGATCTGTGAGTAAGCTATTCATAAACACCATTTCTTGCACAACCAGGCTGATTTCTCTACAAAGTTATATGTACTGATCAATAGTAGTAACCCAATCTTCTGGGTACTGGTTGATTGACATCTTCATGTTGAATAGTTGTTCTTTGATTGACTCTCACTTCTGTTCAGTGAAATACTTGTCCTCTAACCAGGCTCTTGTAACGTCCCAATGAGCAGTGGCTATTGCTGCTACTGTGGCTCCATTTCTGGCTGCTGCGGTGGCTGCAAGGAGTAATCCTCCTAGTCCAGTGGCTGCTGCATCCATCAGGGCTATATGGTATGTTTCTCTTGCAGGTCCTCTAAGTTGGGCGGCTAGGATAGGAATCCACCAAGTGCTGACCATTTCTTTGACTGCAAAGTAGCTTTCCAAATTGTTCAGGAATTCTCGAACATATCCCTTAGTATATCTGTAAAAGGTAGGTAGTCTGTTTACCATGGTTTCTTCGTCTTCTTGAGGTCTTCTCCTAGGTAGTTGTAGTAGTACGAGCAGTGGTGGTGGTAGTACCATTCTTGCTTTTGTCTTCTACTATGGGTTTCGGCAAGTTCAGTTATGCAATATAGGTAACAAATCGGTCGAGGTGTTGATTGATTTCCTGCCAGTCAGCACCAATTGTAGTAGACTAAAATATATTAACAGCGAAATACTCAGAGTTGAGCAGATGCAGAAAATATATTTTTAGGGGTCTTAGCAAGTTATGCAGTAGCATCTTAAGAAGGGTGTCAGTATAATTGTTGACTGGTAAAATTTGAATGCAATAAAGTATATCTGTTAGAATCTCGAAACTATCTTAATTGCTTACTCCTTGAGTAAGGCTTCAGTATCCCTCAGGTTGTCTGTTGTAAGCTTCCTTAGCTTCTTGCAGTCTGAATTTTATTGATAATTGCAAGCGGGGTATTTATAAGAAATTACAAGGTACTATACAGGCAGCTACCCAGGTTACTACTCGAATTTCTGATTGGCTCAGCTAAATATAAGATATAAATTGATTGGCTAGAATATAATAAAATGATATATCAGGTTATAATGTAATTAGATGGTGAAATAATATATCAGATTGAAATACTATTTTAGGTTATAATATTATTGCAGATCTCAATAACATTGCAAGTCTCAATGTTATTGCAGGTCACATGACTGTGATCTTATATGATCAAAATGTATATTGTTACGAAATGTTCCGTCACAATATAGATACTACTTAGTATTAACAAATAATTAGTAGTTTGATATTCCTTATAATTAGAACTAGACTAGATATCATAGTAGTAATAAATATTATCAGCTAGTTTACCTTAGATCTGACTAAGATATATATTTAAATAGTTAAGTAAATACTTAAATATTTGAAAGAATCAAAAAAATATAGATTGTATCTCAATAGATCAGATATTAAAAATATCAAGCTTTTTGGGTTTTATAACTCAAATTAGGCAAATAATATCAATACTAAAAAATCTATCTCTAGTGTAACAATCAACATATGAATTTCTTGATTTTTAAAAATGTTCTGTAATCTTGCTCCTAGTGATGATTCCTGATCTCATCTATCATTGATTATCTCTCAGATCATCTGTCTGAACTATTTTTTGTAATTCAGATTATCTAGCAATTCACAATGATCAGATAATATTTTATAGTAAAGTCTTTTAGTCTTTTAATTTGTATAAATATCCCCTTTATTTCTATTCAAATAAAATTAGTTTACACAGAGTTTTAGAATATCTTAATATCAGTTATAGTAAAGCCTAAAGAGCATAGCATATTTAGCTATAGTAAGGATATGCAAAGGAAGATATCGCATCTGACACTCTAAGCATTCTTACTTGATATATTCAAATATAGAACAACTGATTATTAGTACATTTGTTACACTAGGTACCTTTTCTATTTGAGAAATAGAGTTATCAGCTAGCTAAGCAAGTAATAGGTAATAGTAGTTCTATTATTAATAGAAGTGAAGTATATAGCTATCTTGCATATAGCTAAAGAAGCAATATAACTTTGAATACTACTTGATAAGCTTGAGTATATACAAGAAATAACAATGATATATGAAGATAATTAATTAAGTATTATACTTACTAAGAATTCTGTATATTATATACAAACTAAACATATCAATATCTAATACTATTTTATTCAAGAAAAGGTAAAATCATAAGAGCTAGAATTGACTTATATATCTATAGAAGATATATGAACAGATGTATTTATAAAGTCTCTTCTATTTCTAAAGTTCTTAAAGCTTGTCAACTTAATAAGTTTGAAGAACTAAAAGAAGCTTATAAATCTTTTAGAGATTTAGAGAGATATATATATTCAAAAACAATTTAAATATTTTTAGTACTATATAAGAAAGTTTTTTATTAGTATATGAATTGATTTTTTTATATATATATTTTTATTATATTTTTATATTATGACAAATGTACTAAAAATAGTCATTTGTTTATATGTATCAAGTGAGAATGCTCAGAGTATCAGATGCAATATCTCCCTTTGTATATCCTTACTACAGCTACATACTGTGCTCTTCAGGCTTTACTATAACTGATATTGAGATATTCCAAGACTCTGTACAAACTGATTTATTAAAGAGAAATAGAGGGGATATTTATACAAAATTGAAAGACTAAGAAAAGATAGCTTCACTATAAAAATACTATCTGATCATTGTAAATTGCTGGATAATCTGAATCACAAAAAACAGCTCAGAAAGTTGATCTGATTGATATCTAAGAGATAATCAGTGATAGATGGGATCAGGAATCATTACTAGGAGTGAAGGTTCATTATTAAGAATGAGGTTATAGAATGTTCTCGAAAATCAAGGAATTCACACATTGATCATCATATCTGGGGGCTCAACTAGGAATGTCTTGTCCTCAAGACTAAGAGCAGCAGTGGCAGTGGTATGAATTGGTAATATGAGAGAAGCTAATAAAATAAGCTTCTCTGACTGTGAGTCTCCAAAATTGTGTACATAATCCATGCAGTGAGTATAATGTTGTTACCAGTCTTCAGTTAAATCTGTCTAAGTTATTTGAAAATATAAAAATAAAAAAATACTATTCTTGATAAGGATAGTACTAAATAAAGAAGTGGCGTTATATTTCTATAAACAAATGACTCCTAGGAAACATGGGATATAAACTAGTAAAATAATGTCCTAAATAAAAAATAGTCAATGACATTGAATAATATCTAAATGCAAATAAATGAAATACATCCATTGAATCACCAAAAAAAATAAATATAATAATGTTCAATCTAAATAAAGAGATAAGTTACTAAGATGATAAATGAAATATATGTCAGATAGAAATACATTATTGTTCAATGCAAAAAAAAAAGATGAAATTGATTAAAAATAAAATTTATAAATTAATTATTTGATGAATAAATAACTGAATAAAATAGACTCCAAGGTATTGAAATATTAAAAAAAATATAACTGAAGACCTGGGCTCATGTTTTCTTTCTTTTTTTTTTCACATCATTGTTATCCTCTATGCTGATTCATCTAGGTACGCGAGTATGTGGTTATTTGTAGATTTGTGGCACTCGGGTTCTCGTTCCAGTCATTCTGACTTTTTTTTTTTTTTTTATTACAGATTTTACTAGAATCCTCAAAAATCTCTCCACATGATGCACATATAAGTTATTCTGCTGATTTTAGTAAGTAAACTCAAGATCTTACCATAAGCGGTGGTTGCAGTGCATTTCTTCATTCCTTGTGTGATTTGGGTATGTAATTCATTTTGTTTATACTGGGGTTGGGTAATTCTAACATTCAGGCATAAGCTGATTCATTGAGTCTATTTTTTTCCATTCTAACTCTCAGGTCATTCGCAGATTGGGTCCTTGGCCAGTGTCCTTTGGCTTCATCGATGAGCTCATTTGTTGATTAGACTGACAAGCTGAACTGATTTACTAGTCCAAATTATTCAAGCTAGGGGATTTGCTAGAGTTATTTATAACTGTTGATAACAAGATAAGTAATTTAGGCATGCATGTGTGTATGTGTGCATGTGTCGGTCTAACTGAATCTTGCCATAAGGTGTCATCAGTTATGAGGTCTTAGAGTATAGGATTTGTACATAATTTCATTTCTGGTAACTTGCTTTCAGCAATTCATTTCTTAGCTAGAGGTTGTTTTGAGCATCTCATCATGTATCTTGCTCTCTTGTTGTTCAAATTTGTCTGTTCTTTCTCTCCGACTAGGGTTGTCTTGCTTGGATCAGCAATGAGGTGTCTAGTCTAGGTAAGTTCTTGAGGTCACACTGAAATTCAGGTATGGGTACTTGTGCTTGGGTGGTAGACTATTCTAGGTCATTCACACAGTTATAAGAATAGGTTATCTGCTGCTTCTGTCTTCCTTGTAAGATCAAAAAGTCTTTTAAATCACACCTTACTTCTTTTTTATATACTTTTACTATGACTTTACAGTATCAACAATATTCAGTTACTATTGATGATTTTGTTGAGTTAAGTCCTCCTTTGAGTCCTTCTGTCCTTAGCAAGTGTCATCAGGATGACGATGATGAGGTTGTCTGTGAGACTCCTCTGAGTCAGCAGTTTAGGGACATAGTAGATTCTAAGGATATTAATAACAATGGTGAGTGGCTTCCAATAAGCTCTAGTATCCTGGGCAAGCAGTCTCGGGATATGGCAGATTCTAATGGCAATGATGAGCATCCTCTCAAGCATTGATGAACTGGTAAGTAAATGATTCAAGATACAAGATATCTGTCTGATTAACTGGAAGTGTCTTTGATCATTACTGATTTTCTTTTCTTATAATTTTACTATATTTTTTTTTAAACTTTTAGTACCTCCAGCTCCTTCTGTATATCATGTAGATTCTCTAATCTTTAGCAACCCAATACTAAGTCCTTCGGATGTAGATGTGGATACAGATGCAGATCAGTCTAATATCTTAGTCATTAATGCTATTGAAAATGATGATAACAATGAAGAATATGGTCTTAGTCAGTGGTAGGGGTTTTCTGTAACTAAGGCTTCTAGCTAGTATTCTGATGATAATGACAATGATAAGGTAGCAACTCAGCTGCTCAACGAGGGCTTTGATATTGATGTGATGCAATATCCTATCTAGAGTAAGTACTATAGTCTGCAGGATCTTCCTAAAGTATTTTCATTTACTAACAATTTTCTTGTTCTATGTTTTTACTATATTTTATAAATTGTTTATAGATTCAACAACTTCTGAAAGATGCTCTGATACTAAGGTTGATGATAAGAGAAGTCCTAAGCCAGCTTCGGAGTCTGATTCTAATTCTGATATTGATTCTTTTGATTATTTTTCTCCTATGATTCTGTCTGATATTGATGAGGAAGAAGAAGAATTTCCAAAGGTCAATCAGGTTGGTTGATCGATTAGATAGCTTCACTTCCATATATTGATCAAGAGCTGATTTGGCAATAAAGATTTCTTCAGTCAATGATTTGTTTCTTTTCTGAGTTGCTGTGATCATTTTATTCTTCCTCTAGGGCAATATTCAGTGGTCCTTCTGTAGTTATTTCCTATAGTATATACCAGGGTATGCTGGCTTTAGGGTAGTTATAATTTATTCATTTCTTGTTCAATTTCTCCATTCTCCTTTATTTAGTTCGGTCTGTTTAGTTTGGTTCATATAGGTTTTATCTTGGGTGAAACCTGGTCTTGCTAGTAATTTGAACCTGCATCTTCAATGTATGCCTTGATATTTCCTAGTGGCATTTTCCTATAGCACATGCCAGTAGCGCTCTTTTTTTTTTTCGAAGTAGTCCATTTGTAGCATTGGGTCATTTCATTTTGTTTTGTGCAGAGTATCAATTTAATGAGTTTATAGTCATAACAGTTTGGTTAGTCATAACAGTTCAGTCCTGCTTGAATGAGGATGTGAGAGTTAGTCTTTTGATAACTCTCCTGCCAGTTGGCATCAAGATATAACAAATGTATTAAAAATAGTTGTTTGTTTATGTGTACTAAGTGAGAATACTCAGAGTGTCAGATGCGATATCTTTCTTTGCATATCCTTACTATAGCTATGTGCTGTGCTCTTCAGGCTTTACTATGACTGATATTGAGATATTCCAAGACTCTGTGTAAACTGATTTATTAAAGAGAAATAGAAGGGATATTTATATAAAATTGAAGGATTAAGAAAAGATGACTTTGCTATAAAAATACTATCTGATCATTGCAAATTGCTGGATAATCTGAATCACAAAAAACAGCTCAGAGAATTGATCTGATTGATATCTAAGAGATAATTAGTGATAGATAGGATCAGGAATCATCACTAGGAGTGAAGGTTCATTATCAAGAACAAGGTTACAGAACATTCTCAAAAATCAAGGAATTCATGCATTGATCATCACAATATCTTTAAGATATTTTTTGTTTTATTTTATTATTAAAGTATTCACTATGAAGAGCCTAGTAGATATTTATATAAAAAGAGTATTAAAGATCAGTAATTATTATATGTATATCTGATGCTATAGTATGATTTGAGATTACCTGATATAATTAAGCTTAGATTATAGTATTAAATAAACTATATTGGGCTCACATGTGAATATAGAAGACTTATATCTATATACTCTTTATATATTCCCTTTTATAATCTCTTTATATTAACCTCTTATTATAGTTTAGTAAGATATTACAACATGCATATACTTCTCCTCAAAATACCAACTTATAGCATCTACTCTCTTTAAAAAAAAACAACTCATAGTATCTTCTAAAAA
>RBNK01001105.1:0-17703 GCA_003990785.1 Endogone sp. FLAS-F59071 | reverse complement strand
ACTAAGTGTTGTCCAACCTTCCCCTTTGAAGTGAATCATTTTCGAGATGTGAAACCAGCCATAGGATCAGCATACACGTTAAACAAACATAGCTGTTTGCTTGATATTACATTTGCAAAATTTAATAATAATATGTGAAATTTGGTCTCTTTCATTTTCTTATAGATATTATTATATGACTACTATATTTGATCTTACCCTCCTTTTTTTTTTTAAAAAAAAAAAAGGGGGGGGGCACCTGATTGGCTAATTATCTTGTATCTTTAACACCAATCATAAATACTTTAATTTATTTTGAACTTAGTGGAATATTCCATTCAGATAGTCATCAGGATAACTTACAACTCCTGACTCACTTAGTTTTATCATTATTAATATAGTTAGTAAATTTACCTAACAATTATTTTATATAAATACCCCTACTCTTTACTTGAAGAATAAATCAGTTCAGATAGCTTAGAGGTAAAGAAACTTAAGGAAAGAGAAAGAAAATAAGAGTCTGAGACTCTAGGTTTGATATAGTATAACTTTGTTTCTGAAAAGCTTCTCTCTATCTACCACTATTATATACCTTCAAGTCACTATTGCAATTACTCTCAAAACTGTCTTATTGCTAAGCTATACACCTCATTCTAGTTAAATATTTTCCTATACTTCAGTCTACTAATATTTAAGTATATTCTTCACTTGAGATTAGTTCTTAGTCTCAGAGAGGTATCTATTACAATATTAATTTCTTTAATATTGATTTCTTTAATTATTAACTTCTTTAATATTGATTTTTTTTAATTATTAATTTTTTTAATATCAATTTCCTTAACTTTATTTAAATAAACAGCAGTAGCAGATAAACTATCCAATTTTTACTAAAATAGCTTATATATTCCAGCTTCTAGTATATCTGTAGAGCAAGTATTCTTTGGAGATAAAGATCTGATTTTATATAAGTAATGCTCTCTTAGCTTAGAGAGTATATAAGTATATATATTTGAAGGCATAGCTAAAGAAAAGATCATTAAAAGATTGTTAGTTTGAAAATTAATCATATATTTAAAATTTAATATATTAGTTAGTAATAGTAATAGAGTAAAATAGTAGGCTAAACATATATACTTGATGGTATAGTAACTATTATTTTGTTTTTATTTAATATTAGTAAATTAAAAAATAAAATAAAAAATAAAAGCATTACTAACTGACTGATTATATTTTTATCCAGGTTCATTTCTTTAATTTACTAATCTCAAATCAAAATAAACTTCAAATTATCACTATATAAAATTAAAATAAAATCATCTATATTATGATGATTAATATACAAATTCCTTGATTTTTGAGAATATTCTATAACCTTGTTTCTAATGAGATATCCTTACCACCTCCTGACTAATCCCATCTATCATTGATTATCTCCTAAGATCTCAGATCATTTCTCTGAGCTGTCTTTTTTCATCTTTTGTCAGATTGTCTAGCAATTTGCAATGATTAAATAGTATTCTATAGCTCAATTTTATATAAATACCCCTCTATTTTCTATCTAAATAAATTAGTTTACATAGAGTCTTGGAATATCTCAATATCAGTTATAGTAAAGCTTAAAGAGCATAGTATATAGCTGTAGTAAGGATATGTAAAGAGAGATATTGCATCTGATACTCTGAGTATTCTCAATGAACAAATGACCAGTTATTAGTACATTTGTTATATTTTAGTATCAACTGGTAGGAGAGTTATTAAAAGACTGACTCTCATATCCTCATTCAAGTAGGACTGAACTACCTCTTCAAGTAATGACAGAACACCCATAGTAGAAGACAGCATCATTCAAAACAGATCACTGAAGGATACCCCTACTTTTTATATGAAGAAGATCACTAAACAGTTCTAGCTCTAAGGAAGAAGAATTTATTATATCTGACCCTTCTGATGGCAACTATAACAAGATAAGAAAATCTATCACCTCCCTTATAGTACATAATGGGTTATCATCAGATGATGAATTAGCTATTGATTTTGGTAACAATCTATAAGCATTATTTTATGAAACATCTGATAATGAATTAGATGACGAAATAGAAATCAATATATATGAAATAATAGAAAGACTACCAACTTTCACTAGTTATATACCAGCCAAATCAGTAATCAAGTTTATTAAAGACTTGCAGATTTATAATATAATCTGATAGTTCAACAATGTTATAAAAGTGAATATCCTAGAAGCAGTATTATGAGGACTCGCCAAAATCATATATGATATAGCAGTAATTGCTACAGTAGCAAATGGAGAGTTCAACATAGAAGCAGGAGGAGCAAATGCAGAAGCTAATGCTATTGTAACTTTCACTAATACCATTGCATAGTTGAGAGATACCTACCATTGATATATAACAAAGTATAAAAGATCAGCTAGTATCAATGTATCAAGAAATAAATGAAAGTCCTCTTACCTTCCATATAAAGATCTGATATACAGTAAATCTTGTAAGATATCTAGTAGCCAACCAGGACCTTATTATAGAGCAGTCTTTTATGAATAGGCTCTACTAAGAAATTGCTCTCCAAGTATGCTCTAGTCCAATTGAACTAAATTAAGCATAAAAGGTAGATTATATATAGAGATATTGGGCTGTATGAAACCCAGGTTAAGACATAATACAGCAGATATTGCCAAGAACCCCATATAGTACTAGCAGTTATACCTACCATTGCATCAGTAATAGTCAACTGAGGGGTAGCTTTATGAAAAGACCCAGCCATAGACAATCTCATTGAATAGATAAGCAAGATGACTGTGTATATATCAGACCTTAAAAGGCAAATTGATATACAATGATCAGTCCAACAATTTATGACAAATCTGACTTCTGCAACTGGATCAAATGTATATCTGATTGGGAATCTAAGATGCTTTAGGTGTAACTAAGATGGACATATATCTAGATATTATACTCAGCTAGATACAAGAATATGCAAGAGATGTGGAGAAAAAGGGCACTATACTTTAAGATATATGATAGAAGCAAGCAGGATTACCTAACCAGAAACTCAAGAACAAACTCAGATAAATGTTATTATCTTCAAAGAAGAAGATTTTGATAGCAAAGATGATTATAGTTAGGTAGAAGCATTTCCAGCCACATAGGAAAAATGAAAACCCAGATATCCCAAGAAAATAGAATCCCCTTATATGATGAAAACCTTATGAGTAGTACAATAAGTATAGAATGTAAATTTAATAATAATGAATAAGATAAGTTATTTGAAGAAGAAGTTAACTGCATCATCTGAGAAGATATACCAATGTCTAAGACACCTGCAAGTGAAGAAAACAAGGAATGCAAGTTATAGAAATTTAAGAAATATAGTCTAGATATATAGAAAGAAATGGAAGATATAACAATCCTGATCAAAATAGGATAACTTGCTGAATTCCCAATATTCCAATAGCAAATCTGAAAAGAGATAAGTGATACACAACCTGGGTATGAAGTAGTAGAGATTAACACAGCACAACAATTGGAGGATAAAGAACTGCAGAACTCCTCAGCATATTTATAATGTCAGATTAAAGAAATTACAATACTATATATTATTAATACAGGTGCTAGAAGATGCATCATTAGTAAAACAATGCTCAATTAACTTAGATGGCAAATTGAAGAAGCTACAACCATAACAATTATAGTAGCAGATAAATATGTTACAATACTGCTTAGTAAAGTATATAAATTACCTATCTGTTTTGGCAAACTTATTATCTCAGTATTAGTAATGGTAGTTGATACTACATTCTACAACCTTGTTATTAGGAATAACTGGTTGAAAAAGGTACAAGCAGTAATTGATCTCAGTATATACAAAATGTGAATTATTTGAAAAGAATGATACTATGAAATACATATTGATCTAGAGAGAGGAGTCTACCTACAGATGATAGAAAGTGATGATGAAATAAACAAAAAGAATTCTTTATAATACAAATTATATGAATTAACCAAAAGGCTAAATTATTAAAATTAAAAGTAAATAAGCTACTAGATTCAATCTCTCTACTGTCAAAGACATTGAACTGCAACCTGGAGAATTATGTATAGTGAGAATTGTTGAAATTATTAGCTTATTATATCTCTCCCATCAACGATTGATCATTACATCACTCAATCATGGCTTAGACGATCTTTGTTTTATATCGACCAATCATAATTTAGCATTAATAAATACACACATATTGGCTTCATGAGCCAATCGCACTCTTTTACTCCAAAACACACATTTAAAGATCAATTATTTCAACAGGTTATGAGCCCCGAGCTACTCGAATTGCAGCTCGACAACCTGAGATCTACGCAATCATAGTATCTACGCAATTATAACTGCGATTACTATAAGTATTTATTTAACATTGTAAACAACACGTCAAACAACGTGATAAACAATGCGACAAATGACACTGTGATAAAGTAATGCAATAAACAACATATAATGATATAGCATTTTTCAATGACATAACATAATGAAATGGACAATCTATATATATCATCGTCATCAGCAACAAGATCGACAAGATTGCGGTCTAAATCAAAAACAGACAATAGATATCAAACCCTTGATGATGATGAAGGATTAGATGGCAACCATCAGAGCAATATTGCATTTAGCCTCGATCGATAGGAACAGATAGCTATAACGATCAGAAATCAAGAAGATAAATTAGACATGCTGACAACCCTAATGGGCGAATTGATGGCAAAAATCGACAAAATAAATGCATCACTTAGTGTGCCAACCAATCAGAATGCAGCTACAGAAGGCAACATGCCACAATCACCATCACCATCACCAACAACATCAATAAAGCTTAACGATCTGGCGAAGGAGTACCTGAGATTGATTAACAAATTCGATGGATCAGGTGGCGCACCCAGATTGTTTGATTACTTTGATGCCATAGAGCAATTTATCACCAGTGCCAATCTATCAGTACAAAAGGAGGAAGTCAATGCAGCGATTAGTAAAATTACAGGCAATGCTAGAATGTGGTTACGGAGGCACGTGAACATATTGGGAGAATTTGATTCATGGAATGAGCTTAAAGAGGCTATGATGCAAAAATACGCACCAATGGAACAATTGTTATGAATGTGCAATAAGCTTGCAATAATGAAGCAAAAAGGATCAATCAAAGATTATAATAATACATTCAACCGAATTATAGTACAAATCGAAGATATGACCAATACAGAAGTGATACCGCAATATCTCCGGGGTCTAAGCCCTAGGTACTGGGAATTAATACTTACATGGGAGAATATGCCAACAATGCTGGAGGCTTTACAACTCGCATGCATCAGGTTCGACCTAGATAATAAACAAAGGCGCGACGAAGCCCACATGACAGACCGAGGCGGCTACTAAGGCAGCGACCGAGGCAGATACCAAGGCGGTGACCGAGGTGGCTACTAAGGCGGCGGTCACGACAATCAAGGCGGAAGTGCTGGACAAAGCCGAGGCTATAACAACGATAATAGAAACAATCGAGGAGGTCATAATGACAGAGGTGACCAAGGCAGCGATTGTAGAGCCAATCGAGGCGGGAATTTTTGGGGACACCCTCGGAAATATTACATCTGTGAGGGAGAACATGGAATATTTCAATGCAACAAATTCAATGATTGGGTAAAAACAGAAAAAGAAAAAGAAAAGACTAAACCGAGAGCTGAAGCAAATCTGGTGATTAGCGCTATCATCGATTCAGGCACCACACAATATATGTTCAACCAATTGGAGCTTTTCGAGATGGTGGCTGAGCATGACGGCTTGGTCACATGTGCAGGGAATGAGAAATTATGCATGACACATATTGGGACAATTGAGCTCGACAACGAGTTGAAATTACGGGACATCTTATATGTATCGGAGATCACCAGAAATTTAATATCTGTGTGGGTATTAATACATGACAGAAATAACATAACTTTTAAGAGCGACAGATCAGTAATTAAAATCGGTGTGGATTACGAGGAAATTAAAATCGGACAAGCCGATAGTAACCTATTTCATTTATCGACATCACCAGAGCTAGAGCTAGAAGCAAACATCGCTGATTCCAAGATTGCAAACATCGCCGATTCCAAGATTGATAACTATATATTATGGCATCACTGGCTAGGCCATCTGGGCCGAAATACTTTGCAATCAATCAACAAATTTGTTACAGGGCTCGGAGATGTGCGGCTGTCAACCAGACAAATCGAAATATGCACCAGATATGAACATGCAAAGTTGCACCACAAGCCGTTCGGACATGCAAAAAATCGATCAATGGAGCCTATCAGAAGGGTATATACAGATCTGTGTGGGCTGATGCTCACGCCATCAGTTAATGGAGCAAAATATATATTAACATTCATCGATGATGCTACTCGCTATGTTATAACATATTTTATTGATAATAAAAGTGATACATTTGATCAATTCCGGACATTCAAGGCATTCGCTGAGATGCAATCAGGCCGAAAACTCAAGATTCTCTGATCAGATGGAGGAGGAGAGTATGTAAACACCGAGATGCGTGAATTTTTAATCAAAAATAGAATTCATCATGAAATAATAACGCCGGACACGCCGCAACAAAATGGTATAGCCAAATGATATAACCGGACATTGATGGAGTCAATCTAGGCAGTTAAAATTACTGTCAGCATACCTGACAAACTTTGGGCGGAACTTGCCATGAGTGCTACATATTTACGCAACTGATTACCAACGCGAGCCAATAAGGAGAGTGCTTCACCATTTGAATTATGGTATGGTCACAAGCCTGATATCAGTAACTTGCGCATCATATGGGCTAATGCATATATGCATATTCACAAGGGAAAAAGGTCGAAACTGGCGCTCTGATCCAAAAAGCTTAAAATGATTAGCTATCATGACGAAAAGAAGGCATACAGGCTCTGGGATCCAACCAATGAGAGGATAGAGATCAGCCACAACATCACATTCGATGAATCTATTATATTAAAATCCCCAACAATTGTCAACCCAGAAGATCGAGAATATGTCATTGAAGCGATCATTGGAGAACACAAGATTGATGAAAAAAGACAATATCTAGTTAAATGGCTAGGCTATAATGATGACGACAACACCTGGGAGCCAATTGAACAATTGATCGACACTGAAGCTCTACAAATTTGGCAAGATCGCATGTCAGAAGCTAATTTAATTGAATCGACTGATGACCCAATGACCTACAAGGAGGTAATTTCTCTGCCTAATGCAAAGCTTTGGGAGGAAGCAATCAATCAAGAGCTTAAATCACTTAAGAATAATGACACGTGGATGATTATACCTGAGGTACCTGCAGGACGCAAGCCGATTGGATGCAGATGGATATTTAAAAAGAAACTCAACACTGATGGATCGGTTGCTAGGTACAAGGCGAGATTAGTGGCCAAGAGATATTCACAACAGCAAGAAATTGATTACAATGAAACATTTGCTCCTGTAGTGAAATTCACGTTGATCAGGGTACTTTTATTAATCAGAGCAACCCTAAACTTAGAAATCCATCAAATGGATGTAAAAACTGTATTTCTGAACAGCGATCTTGATGAAGAGATCTATATGATGGTACTTGAAGGAATCGACCAATTGGAGCTGTCACCGAGAGCTGTATGTAAGCTCAATCGATCACTGTATAGACTAAAGCAATCACCTCGTATGTGGAATCAGAAGATCGACAACTACCTCAGCTAATCAAATTTTATAAGACTACAATCGGATCATAGCATTTATCTAAGAAGAAGACAAGACGATCAATATCAATCACTGATAATTATTGCTATATATATCGACGATCTACTAATTCTGGCTGATTTGATAGAAATGATAAACAAATTCAAGACAGAGCTTAGCAATGCATTTGATATGATGGACTGTAGTGAAATTAAACATTTTTTGGGTATTCAAGTCATGCATGATCGAAAAACACACATGATCACAATTGATTAAAGTCACTTCGCCAATCAAATTATTACAAGATTTAATATGACGGATGTTAAGCCAATCAGTACACCCCTTGATCCATCTATTCAACTCAAAGCTAAAGGGGGAAAATCCGCAGACCAAAGTCTATTCAGACAAATGATCAGTAGCATAATGTACCTGATGATCAGGATGAGACCTGATCTAGCTACTGCTGTCAGCATCATCAGTCAATTTTCAGCCAATCCAATGCAAGAACACCACCATGCCCTCAAACAATTATTAAGATATATTAAAGGAACAGCCAATTATAAGCTGTGCCTTGGACGCGATCAGGATCTAAGACTGATTGGTTTCAGTGATGCCAACTGGGGAGGAGACATTAACATACGACGATCAACCATGGGCTATATCTTCAACCTATCAGGAGGAGCCATCAGCTGGTCAAGCAAACACCAACCAACCGTTGCCCTATCAACAACTGAGGCAGAATATATGGCATTAGCACATGTGATGAAAGAAGCCATTTGGCTACGCACCCTATTGGATGAGCTAGGATATTTGCCGAATTATGTAACAACCTTATTTGAAGACAACCAATCAGCAATCGCCCTTGCCAAAAATCCAATTAATCATGCTCGATCAAAGTATATTGACATTCAACATCACTTTATTCAAGAGAAAGTTGAATCAAAGGTGATAGATATCATTTATATGATGACAGATGAAATGATCGTTGATACATTAACCAAGCCACTTGCATGACCAAGACTTGAAACGTTGATTGCAAAAATGGGCTTATATAACTAACCTTTTTATTCTAAAACTTTTATGTTCTTTATCACGTCATTCTTATCACTCAAGTAGTATTTTACATATAGTTATTTGCAGTAAATGTACTTTATAGATACCATTTATGATGTATAGTTGAACACTCTATTTTTATCCTTTTATTTTTTTTTATTTATTTTTATTGAGATATATCAAGCAGGGGGAGTGTTGAAATTATTAGCTTATTATATCTCTCCCATCAACAATCGATCATTATGTCACTTAATCGTAGCTTAGACAATCTTTGTTTTGTATCGACCAATCATAATTTAGCATTAATAAATACATACATATTGGCTTTATGAGCCAATCATGCTCTTTTACTCCAAAATACACATTCGAAGATCAATTATTTCAACAGGAATGAGAATAGCTATAAGAATACCTAAGGGACACTATAGTTAAATCAAACTAAGAAGTTCTCTTGCAGTCGCTGAAATTACAATTAATGCAAGAGTCATTGATATAGACTATATAGGTAAAATTAAGATTGTAGTTATCAACTAACATCAATTTAACATAGCTAAACTTTATAGAGGAGATTGAGTTATGCAGTTAATAATCATATCCATTTGGACCAGCAAGGCAGTAGAAGTAGCCAACTTCGAGGAAACAGTTAGAGAAGATAAAGGGTTTGGATTAACTGAAGTAAACATCATAAAACTCATAACAGATCTCAAGTATGTACCTAAAATAGCAAATAAGAAGGCATATACTTTTGGAGAACAACTCAGTGAAGGAGAAAAGAAGGAATTAAAGGAACTTATCAATGAGTATTCTAATATATTTGCAATAACCTTTAAGGAGATTAACTTGAAACCACTAAAGCACTTTTACTACATTAATGTTCAAGGGCACTCACTGATCAAATGCATACCATATCAAACACTACCTGCTTATATTGAATGGCAATAAGAAGAAATTGATGATATGGTAAAAGGAGGAATAACAGCTGAAATGAATAGCCTATAGAGATTCTTAAGTATTATCACACCCAAGAAAGGATTGGAAGCTAGAATCTTTACTTCAAGAATGTGTACCAATTTCAGAAAACTTAATAATATTATCAAGGAAGATGTCTTTCCAATACCAAGAATTGATGACATCTTTTTGAAAATACCAGTCTATATAAGTCTCTATACAACTCTTGACATAACTAGCAGATACTATTAGATAGGACTTGACAAAGAATTTTAAAAAATTGCCTTTTTTATAATACTCCAAAGTTATTAGAAATATTTATGAATACCATTTGGACTCAAGAATGCCCTAGTAAGTTTTCAAAAGATGATGACTAAGATATTCAGAGACCTTATGGGAAAAATGCTACTAGTTTATATTAATGATATCACAATATTTATAGTAATATTCCCAGATTATATCAAAGCATTACATGAAGTATTCAACCAGATAAGAACAGAAGGTTTTTATTTAAAACTAAAGAAGTGCTGAAAAAGTCACAATGCTTAGATACATTAGTGATAAAGAAGGAATCTAAACTGACTTAACCAAAGTAAAAGCCATTACCAAATTCAAATGACCTATAAACCAAATAGAGATATATACCTTTCTAGGACTAGCTTTGTACTACAATCAATATATATATAATTTTGTAAGTCTAGCTGAACCTCTATATACAACCCTTACAAAAAGCTACAACTGGATAGAAATTAATAAAGAACAAAATGAACTTAAGTAGGAAGCACTCAGTGCATTAAAGAAGGCTTTGGCAACTACATCTATATTGGCGAAGTCTAACTGGACCAAGCTTTTCAAGCTGTATACAGATGCAAGTACAGTAGGAGTAGGAGTAATTCTGTTATAAGATGATACTAAAGGCTTAGAATAAGTAATTTGCTATATAAGTAGAGGAACCTGTAGTGCTGAGAAGAATTATGAATCAACTAAATTGGAGTATCTTGCAGTTGTATGAGCAGTCAAGTGGTTTAGATATTACTTTATTAGATGATATTTTGAAGTTATCATAGACTATTCAGTACTTAAATAGTTATTTAACAGATCTAATCTAAGTGGAATATATATATATTAGATTATGATACTTTAAGAATATGACTTCATAGTAAAATTCAGAAAAGGAAAGATAAACCAGAATGTCGATATACTTAGCAGAATGCCATTATTAGATATCCAAGATGAGATATAACAATAAATACAACATTATACTACAATCTAATGATTTGGTTAACAAAAAGAGAAATCAGAGAAGATATGGAGGATTGGACAAAGAACATTTTATTAACTGTAGGGAGACAGTATGAAATTTAGAATAATTTATTATATTATAAAAAGGAGAGATATATTATTCCAGTAATTTAGGAGAAGGATATATTGAACATTTTATTATTAGTATACAATCATCTATTATCTGGATACATAGGCTAGGATAATACTTTATATTGACTTAGAAATTCAGTATAGTGGTCTAGAATGCAAGATGATGTAATTAATTTTATATAAAACTGTGATATATGCTAAAAACAAGCAAGAGTAAAAAACATGCCCCAAGCTGCTTCTATAATATTAAAGCTGAGCTATTTTTGCATATCAGGATAGATGTCATAGGACCCATGCTGGTAACATTAATAGAAAAAAGATATATCATTTTAGTAGTTGATTTCTTTACAAATTATCTAAAAGCGATAGTAGTTAAAGATACAGATATATAAATAGTAGTCAAGTTTCTATATACTGATATTATCTGCAGGTATAGAGTACTGAAAGAAATAACTAGTGACTGAGGCATAGAGTTTCTAAACAAGCTAATCAGAGAACTTGAGCAGACTTACTATATCAATTATATCTAAATAATGTTATACTACCCACAAGGAAATGGTCAAACCAAATGTACTAACTAGATAGTTAAGAATGTTCTAGTAAAGATTATCAATCAAAAAGCATCATGAGACTATTATCTTGATAGCACTCTTTTTGCTATCTGAACTATTTATCAAGCATCAACAAAGTTCAGCCCCTTTGAACTTGTGTATGGGAGATTGCCAAATTAAGAGTTTCACCATCTCAAAAAAAACATTGGAACATATGATGGTAACCTCAGATGACAGTAAAAGACTTCTCATATATGGGATAAAAATATATAAAATGGATAAAATATTAATAATATATTTGCAAACTTCTTAATCAATTTCTAGAATAATAATAAATATACCCTCATTAATTGTTGATATTCAGCTACCATTATCTGAGATAAATAGGAAATTCTTTTACTGAATTTTCTAAGTCTAGAATATCTTGGAATAAGATAGATGTGAAGATCTAGTTTAAGTATTAATTGATTTGCTATATGTAAACTATAACTTTGTCTAATAATTTCTAGAGTTAAATTGACAAGATGTTTCCAGATACCTTTTTTTAATTTGATGAAGCATGTCAGGCATAATTGTAGAGTAAATATTCATAAAGGGTAGTTCCTACAAAACATTCTAGATAAATTAATTAAATGGAAATAAGATTTGTAAATAAAAATGTTTAGAGTAAATTTTATTTCTAACTGTACTTAAATATATATACTTTTTGCCCTTTTAGCTCATATTTCTATAGAAGTCTCTCAGTCTTTTAGTTATTGCCTTTTGAAATACTCTTGAATGTGCTTGTAATCATTTTTTTCATTTTAGCAACTGTTTGCAAGTAGTATTTCTTGTTAAGATAAGAACATTTATCTTTAGGAGCTATATACACTAGGTAGGCATAGTTTGTATAACTAGGTATATCAAACATACTTCTAGATAGTCAACTATAAATAATGTGACTACCAAATAACAATCATGAAGTCTACCATCTGGTTCATGTATAATGATATCACTAAAAATTTATTTATATTTGATAATTAATAATAAATTTTATTGAAGAAAAACAAAATTAAAGTTCACAAACTGAAAACTCACCTCTTTCCTACTTCAATAATGCCTTTGAGAACTCATGCCATATATGTATGATATAGAATTGCCTTTGCTTTACAAAAAATCTTTATCTTAGTTTTCTTTGATATTCCCTCAAGGATCAGAAAATATGCAATCACTGGAAATGCATTTTGGAAATATATTCACTGAATATATTTTGATATATTGCCAATCAACATATATTAGGTACATTTTGGTACATCCAAGTAGATTACAATATATCTAGTCTATTCTGAGCAATACTGGGACTATAGTTATATATGCCAGTAGAAAGTTTAATCTGCAAACTGTGAAAGGAAAGAGTAATTTAATAATAATCTATAGATAATTAATTGTTATTTACAAACTGAAAAGATAAAGTGTAAATATTATTTATTATCTGAGTCTTCCAAAAATCACTCCAATGAATCTCTAAGTATTAACAAGTTCCTAAACTAAAGTGTTTCTCTGCTTTGAAAACCATATCATTTTCAAAAAAAGTATTTGATATTAATTTTTATATTACAGCAAGAGGATCCCCAAAAAACAACTCTTGTAGTCTAGTCTAAGTCTCAGACTTGTTTATAATACTGAAAACTTTACTATAAAAGGGCTAAATAAATAGTAGAACATGAGTATTCATTGTAAGCCATACTTGTATATATAAAAAGATTTGGAGTATATATACTATTTCTTGTTTTACTATCATGTCTAATAGTTCTATTATTTCTCTAAAGTTCATAAATTGGATAGAGCTATCTACTATTGAAATTCATTTATTTGCAAAAGTACTAAGTAGACTATCTGCAGTTATTCAGGATATATTTTTATTTTAGAATAATAGCTTTATAAGTCAAATTTCATCTTTATGCTTTCAGGGGTATAGAGAATTGTTCATATCAAACTTGGGTACTTATTGGAGTTTTTCTATAAACTTACTATATTATATATATACTTCCTTGCTATTAAAAACTATACCACCAGTTGGTTCGTGGATGACATAATTAGTTGGTTCATTGTCAGTTGTTAGTTTATAGATGATGAAATCAGTTATAGTTGGCTTGCTGTCAATAGTAGTTGGTTTGCTATCAACAGTAGTTAGTTCATATATGATATTAGTTGTGATTGGCTCACTGTTAACAGTAGTTGGTTTATAGATGATATCAGTTGCAGTTAGTTTACTGTTGATAACTAGTCATGCATGTTTAATTTGAATATCTGAAGTATACAGACTTGATGGTTACTTATATACTAGTATAGTATAGTTAGCAGGTAGTAATGACTAGGAATCATAGTCTTAGTGTTTTGTTTTATTGATGTGAACTATTGTAAAATCCTCAAAGTTTTGAAGAACTAAAATGTTCTTGTTTATAAAAGGTTCAGCTTTTCAGCTTTTAGATAAATATTGAGTATAGATATTGTATTTTTTGTAGATATGTTAAGCAAGACCTGAGGTAGATTTGAATCTCTAATTGAAGAAGATATAAAAAAGCTTTATATTAATTATAAAGTTTAGGAAACAAACACTATGAGTAAAGATATTGTTTGGCAAAATACTATAATATTTGTGTTTTATTTACCAAATACAAAAAACTAAATAGGAGTGTTCATATGTGCATTTTAAAAAGCAAGGGTGTAAACATAGTTATTTTGTATTTATGAAGTTGAACTGGAGATTTCTAAAGAATAAAAACAAGATTTGCAAATACTCAAAATGTTGCAAATATCCAAAATGGAGTGTGACAGAGTGTGATGCCTTGAATTTTGATTGGCTCAGTCAAAATCAAATGATATATTTGTTTTTACATATCTCTTTGTCATATTTATTTGTCAAACTTTCTTATTTATTAGACTTTCTTATTTATTAAGCTTTTTTATTTTGCAAAATATTTTCTACAATATTTTTTTATCTACTAACTTCACCAAACTAGCTGAACTTTCATCAATGATCTCAAATATAAAAAGGCATCATTTTTCCTATTATCTCATAATAAAAAAAAAAATAAAAAATATCTAAAAAACAAAAATAAAAAAAAAAAACTATCTAAAAACAAAATTCCTTATAAGCTTCTCTAGTACTCTGTCAAAAAGATACCAATATCCCAATAGTCAGGACTAGAGCTGGGAAATCTATGCTGAAGTCTACAAATAAGTCTATATTAAAGTCTATAAATAAGTCTGCATTAAAGTCCATAAATGAGTCTATACCAAAGTCTATAAATGAATTTATATTGAAATCTATGAATAAAGCCAGGCTCTCAGAAAACACATCCAAGACTCAAGATGAAAAAGTCTCTAAAGACTATGGTAGCATCTTGAACAAATCTCAACAATCTCATAGAGATATCGAAGACTCTGACAGGTGTAAAACAACTAAATGGCTATAAAAATGTAAAATTGTTAAAGAAGTTTCTGATGAAGACTGTGGCAGCACCTTAAACAAACTCCAACAATCTTATAAAGATGTCAGGAACTCTGACAAGCATAAAATAACTAAATGCCTATGAAACTATGAAATCTTTGATAAAGATAAGGATAGAGATAGCTAAGACAAAGTCTCTAAGAAATACTGTAATATATTGAACAAACACTAATAATCCTGTAACATTGTTGGAGACTCTGAAAAGTATAAAACAACCAAATATCTACAGTACTGCAAAATCATTAATGAAGATAGAGATAGGCTAAATTCAGCCAAATACTAAAGGTGTTAGAAAGTCTCTAACAAAGATGGTAGGAACAATCACTAATGATAGGACAAAGGCTCTGGGGATGATAAATGCCAACAATAGTATCATGAATCTTCTAAGGATAAAGACAAATGCCAAATCAGGTACAATTTATCTAGCAATTGCTCAGATAATACTTTGTTAAATGGCAACAATAATATAGAGAGTAAGAGTAATAGTAGTGAGAGTAAAAGTAAGAGTAAGAACAGGGGCAATAGTAATATAAATATATGATAATATAGCTAGCCTAAAAAGAGAAATATGTCTAGGTCTATAAATATATACTCAAACAAGAGCAATAGGACTACTACCAGTTCAAACAAGAATACAAACATATCTAAGCCTACAAACAAGAAATCTGACAGCAGCAATTTCATACCAACTCTTAAGATTAGTAAGAAAGAAATAAAATTACTTTTGATGAAGGTTATAAAGCAAATTTCAAAGAAAGCTAAATCAAAAAGAAAAAATATATATGTCATGTCGTATTGCTTATTAATTATATATACAATTTGTTTTTATTAATAATTTGTATATATCTAATAATTCTAAACTTATTTTGCATTATTAGTTCAAGTTTACCAGTCAGTGAACTCTGCATAAACTACAAGATTTCTAATGTGAAATAAAGAACTATCATGTAAAAGCTTATCTAGCATCTTTTCTTTAAAGATCTGTTCTCTAATTATAATGATAAAAATAATGACATTGTTATGAAAATTCTGGAGGATTTCAATCTTTATAAGAATGACAAATATAGTAAGATTTATATTACAGTAATTTGATTTGTTATTAATAGTTTTAATAATTCTCTTTATAATTTATAAACTCATTCATAACTTATTTATACAGATTGTTTATCAAATAACTGTATCACACTTCTACATTTGTGAGGTTTTTGAAAAAAAAATTTGATCATATATTCGAGGACATCAAGTTCCCTATGAAAATGATCCCTTCCAAAGTAGTACACTTTTGTTAAGATGCCATTCAGTATTTGAGACAAGACAATAGATTTATATATAATAAGGACTAGTTAAGAAAGTATATAAATTCTTTTACTAGTAACTATATCAAATGATCTCTATATTACTTGCTGTTTAATAAGAAACTATTGTTTATCAAAGTAGTGGAGCCTGGCAAGAATATCAATCATTACACACTTACAGTTATTACTATATTTATAAGTATTTTTCTATTAACATTTTTGATATTTTATGAAAACTTATTCTGTAAACTCTTTTCTGATTATATCTTTATTTTTCTGATTATATATCCAGCTTGAATATATTATGTGATCTAAATCTTATCTATAAACTTTTAGTGAGAAAAAATATAAGAAAATATATCTTAAATAGGTTGGGATGGTAAACAAGGTCAAAGATTATATTACTTCAACCTAGATTCAAGACTTAGCTCAGAAGTTTAAATTCAGGAACTCTGAGCAATAATCTGATAATAATAATATCAATAAATTGCCTTTGGAGATTCCTGACATACCCTTGGAGCTAGATTTGGTGCCATCTAGAATAATGGAGAGAGGAAATAATAGCAATGATGGAAAGTAATAGAATCATTTAGAATAATTCAGAAAAAGTAGTTTTAGCAATATCAAATAGGAATATATAGTAAAATATTAGCATAACAAGTAATAAAACAAAATTATTTATATCTATACCTTTTTTATAATCTGTTTTAATTTTGTTCATATGACTGTTCTGTTTGCAAATAGTTAGTTCATAGTCTGTGACTAGTATTCATACTTGTAGATATATTCATTCAGTTTGCTAATTTTAATTTATAGTTTGAGACTAATATTTGTGCTTATAGATATTTAGTTTGCCAATAATAGTTCATAGTCTATGACTAGTATCCATGCTTATATAATAGTTTGTATTGCTGTTCAGTTGCTGTTTGGTTGCTGTTTACAATTAAATATGTGAACAGGCTAGAACAGGTATAAACAACTCTAGAACACCTATAGAACTAAAACTATTTTCCTGATGATTCTCCTGACACTAATCCCTTAGATATAATCTAGATCAATCAATCTAGCCCTGATATTCTCTCTACTATAGATCTATATAACCAGCACAAGTTCCTCAGTAGTAGAACACTATGTTGTAGCAATAACCTTAAGCATTGGTTAAACCAAAAGTAGAAAAAGATATGGAGAAACTTACTAACATGTTTCAGGAAATGCAAGTCAATTTAGCGACTCTCATCAACTAATG
>RBNK01001104.1:0-17721 GCA_003990785.1 Endogone sp. FLAS-F59071 | reverse complement strand
GAAAAAAAAAAAAAAAAAAATTTTTTTTCTCCAAAATTCGCAAAGACCTTTACAACACTCCGTCCGAGACCGTCACCCCATACTTTTCCAGCAACTTTTTGACCTTACGCCTTAACTCTTTGCCTGTATTGCCATACACAGTGCCTCCAATTTCACCGTTAACACCATCAGTGTTCCCGTTACCGAATACCCAGGTCGCTGCTACTGATGCCGGCACAAAGGGGTGATTATTCTGCAAATGATGTTGACTCTGTTGATGCGAGGTGGTCAATATGTCTATATTCGTTACGCCATAACCCTGACTAGTGCCACTAACGTAGGCACTGCTGTCATCTACCGGCCCGCCACCAAGATCTAGCCCTTCTAAATCGTCGTATTCATCGCCACGCAGCCGAAAATTGCAGAAAGGGGGCCCATAGGTACGGAGGTAGAACTCGAGGATGTCAAGATCGCCAGATTTGAGAACATGAAGAAAGATGGTGTGATATGTCTTACGGGTATGAATATTTGAAGGTAAGGTGACAGATGGCGATAGTGCGCCTGCACCAGTGACCATGCCGGCGCTTTTCAAAGACGAAGACGAAGAATTGGTAGTATTGATAGAATACTTGTGGGGAATAACTCCGTCGCTAGCACTATGCATGTATGATATATATTTCTCCAGGAATGCGAGGTTTTGGGTAGATGTAGGTGGTTTGAAATGCTGGGTCTCGGTGGCAAAGTAAGGAGAAGTTGTGCGTATTCGCTGCTGCGTAGTGTCAGAGGTTGGCACGGTAGATAAACAAGTAACGGAGGATTGAGTGGTAATATTAAGTATGTTGGAAGCAGAAGCATTCTGTGTTGCTTGAGATTGGCTCAAGGAATTCGTGAGAGGTACACCATGCAGATCAGTTGTCCCATCGCCTTCCAACATCGTATCAAAATATACCGGGATCGCTCTATGAAGTGCGTATAACACAGCCCAAAACCTGACAGTCTTGAACTGCTCCTTTCTTGTATTAATGGCTGTGGATACTGACGCCTGTGAAAGAGCCGAGCCGACAGCCGATTTGCTGGCTTCATCGTCAGCGCGACCGTTGAAAAATTCGTCGAGGATCGCCTCACAAACACGCGGTGCCTTAGTAATGAGCCCAGTTTGATAAGCAAAGACGATCATGCTGCCGCTTTGAGCGTTCAGGCTGAACCGGTTTTTGAGATAGAATATGATCTCGTGAGAGAAGAGACGTGTATAAAGTGTTTTGCAAGTCATAGCTAGCGCGATGTAGGATGGGAACGGCAAGTGAGTCGTCAGCTTGGTAAGAAGCTCGGTAGGAAGCTGTAGCAGTAACGGCGTCTCAAAAAATGTTGGAATGAATGGTTGGGAGGATCGCGGTGGTGGGGTGAGTAGTTGGCGGATGGAGACCTCGGCGGAGTGGTTGACGCTCGGATTACGGTTAACTTCAGAGTGGTTCAAACGCGCTGACGGAGATGTTCTGTGTGGAGGGGAGACTCTACTCTGATTTGCGGAACGGAACTGGCTTTTCTTTACTCTCTGAACCTTCATTTTGTGGTGGTGTTAGAAGAAGAATAGCAAGCAATCAAATTCTTTGTTTACAGTTTTAGCCTTCAGCTAATGTCACGATCACACAGTGATTGATGTACAATGTTGCACAAGGAAATCCGCAATTGCTAGTCGAGACTCTTTGAATCCTGGAAAACGCTTTCACACTTCTCAATGAACATCATCATGGTTCGGACGAAGCAAACTAGCTGCTCCTGACCCTCACCCAGCACTTCCTCTACCGTCCAGCTCGCAATTTTCCCTAGAGGGAGGTTGCTGTTTTGCTTGAAAATCCCCGTGATATCGTTGTGCAAAAACTGGGTTATCGACCAAACGTGTCAGAAAATGGGCAGAGCGATGAGAAAGCTGTACTAACGAAAAGAATTAATTTATTAGAGCAGACAAGGTATCTCACAGGACCTACGTACCTCAAATTCATACCATATTTCTTCTCCATTGTGAGTGTTTCCAATCATTTTGTCACCATGGTGGCCGCCCTTTGGTTTTTGCAGAGGCACATCCACGACACGGGATACCTCAACGACGAATGGATAATGGAGCCGGAACTTCGTCTTCTGCTTGAACAAAATCCTTTTGACTTCAAGAAAGTCCGGAATGTTTTGGAAACTAATTTCCTTCGTTTTCGGACTGCGTCATGATGTGAAGATGTTGTAATATATATATATATCAGTAATTTGCTGAGAGTTGGTGATATAATTCTACAGCAATTTGGAAACGGTAAGAGAATTACTATTGCCATGATCATACCTCACAGCGACCTTTTTGATGAAGGTGTTGAACGGTTTGACATCATGTTTAATCAAAATATGTGTTGAGAGACTCAATTGGAAATCGAGTTTGTGGTCCAGAGATACCCAATCCACTTCTACAACTTTCTTCGTGGGAGTTGTCACTTTCTGCAAGTCAACGAAATTCGCGTTGACAAACATGGTCACCATCTTGTAATCGGATCGTCGCTGGTTGCGCGCTGCAGCGGATATTTCAAAATATGCGACGCGTTCATATGGCTCGGGTAAGATATCGGCGATGCTGTTGGCAAGTATTTCTATAGAAGTTGTGCTGAGGGAGCGAAGATAGTAAGAGAAGAAGAATCGTAATCTACCCCTAGTATTTACTTGGCAACTCACATATCATTGAAAACCGGTTTTACACCATGCCCGCCAACTACCACATCTTTAATGTCGGTAACTTCCCAGACATTCTTATGGACGGCCGATTTCATATTTGCCCAAAGAATCTTTCCAGCCCTACAGAACATCGAGTGGAGTTAACGAGAATGTAGGTAATAAATTCAATACGCGCATACATGGCACTCGATTTTTATTTTTATTTTTATTTTTTTGCATGTATGCATGAAGGGGGGGTTGGTCTCGAGAAAGAAAGAAAAAAGTAAAGGAATACATAGGCAATTTCAAGTAAAATCCTCGTAGCAGCTAATGCGTACTTGGCTGAAAGTCGGATATCGCCTCTGTGTGTACGCACTTGTTCCAAACTAGGTACCAAAGCCAATATAATGCAGCGTGTCAATATCACTCTGCACAGTACTTCATTGGTAGGACAAGATTCATTTTGTGATTCAAAGTTTGATACTTACCCTTCAATTAAAGAGTCCTTGATGATATGGAAGTTATACTCTTGCAAATTCTGACTGCTAAAATTATCATTAAAATGATTGGATATATCACTTTCATACTATCCTTTACGCCATCATTCCCACCACATATACGTTCTATGTATGAAGGATGGAATTAAACTTACTTCTCCAGCGGGGGATAGTTATTCGTACCTATTGCGGATTCTGAAGGCGAGTGTGATGAAGAAACCGCTCGTATGTTTTCACCACCTTGTTGAGATGGCATATTTCTCTTGCTTCTTGCTAGTAATTCTTCATCCTTAGGATCAGCGATCTTTCCCACCATGATTGAATTATCATCTGAATCATTAATTTGAAGCAATTTAGCTATCGCATTCGTTTCGTTGCTGATAGCTATAAAACGGCTACCTCTTTTGTTCACCATAAGCGGACGCGTAACCTTGTTGGTTCGAGGGGCCGATTGGAGAGGAGGAAAATCGTCAAGAGGTGCGAGAGGTTCTGAGGATTTCCGCACTCCTTGAGCATTCGGATGTGTACGATCAAAGTTCTTTTCGGGTTCGACAGAATACACATACTGATTCGAGGAGCCATTCGGTATTACAGCCCGAGCAATGGAATAACGCCATTCCCTCTCTTCACCCCAAAGGGGCAAATTCTCATTTGGTGAAGGGTATGGAAGGTTGGCTTGTGAAGACGGAATCGCCCATGGAGACGACGCCGTTTTAGACGACGCTGTTTTGGGTAATGTATCAGGTATAATAGCCCTTTGCTGTTGCTGTTGCTGCTGTTGCTGTTGCGGCGGCTGTTGCGGCGGCTGTTGTTGTCGTCGCTGGTGCTGTTGTTGCTGTTGCTGTTGCTGGACATTTGGGGTCATTTGCATAGAGGACAAAGTTTGTCTTGTCTTTGAAGGCTCGCTGTGCATATCCTTGGGTTTAAAGTACGTTCCAGTCTGCGGATTGCGGAAAGCCGGGAGCATAACATATAACTTGTCTCTATGGTATTTGACGTCCGGATGGAGGCCGACCAGATCTGCGTGCTTGTATTTTGTAAGTGGACAGAAGAATAGCTTATAGGAAGAAGAAGCCCTAGGATAGTCGATCACAGGCACCGTCTTGGTCATATGTTCGTGTCGGAGCTACCAATAAGGTACAATAATTAAAACATCGTAAAACCTTAAATTAATGACCATTACTATTACATAAACTTCTCTCTTTAGGTAGTACTCACAGAAAGCTCCTGAAGCATCTTCAGCCTTTCTATAACCTCATTAACGGCCTCCTGAGTTTTGCCAGTGATATTAATGGTCTATAACGAGATGACAGACTAAAGTGGATGAGATGAGGATTCCAAGCTTGGCTCTGACGAAATTAATGCTGGTAAACACCCTATACCTTGCCATTTATAATGAAGAATGTATATGTCTCGCGACATATATCTATAAGGAAATCGATGTTTTGCCCAAGGTAAGAGCCAATCACTTGTGTCAGATCATCAACCTCATCGGAGAACGTAAATGCCATGGAAACTGGCATTTCATCCACGGTGTCATCAATTTCAAGCGGAGCAGGTACCATCGAGGGAGATGAAGGTGGAAAGTCCCTAGATTCAAAAGTGCTGGCAGGTCCTGACGGCTGAATTTCGGCTCGTGCAACCGGCGAAGTTCCTCCTATAATATCGGCTAAAGTATTGTTGTGTCCATTGCTATTACTATCATTTGCAAATGTCTCGCTGGAAGGAACTTGTTTCGGAGAGTAGTTAGCCGTAGATTGCCGTTCGCTCGTCGGTGTAGCCGCAGCGCTCCCATCAAATTTTTTCTCCTTGAGCTTTGTCAACTTTCTTATGCCAGATTGTAATTGCGGCCAGCTTCAGGTATATTATTGTTTGAGTGAGATATCCATCTGTACATAAATGTAAACGCAAATATGTTCGCAAAGAAGCAAAGCGCACACACTTACACTGAATCAAGCTCCTCATGGCTTTTCCCAATAAGTTCGAAGCACTGGAAATAAATTATATATATTAGCATAATCACTTATTGGGCGTTATTTCTCCAAGATCTAAGCATACTAAAAAGGCGGAGAGGCCAAAAACGTAAATACTCTTAAGCAGGAAGTTGCTGTTTAGTAAAACTCTACTCACATACCTGCGTTTCCTGATCAAACGATACGGATGTTCCTGTCTTGCTACCGAGTTTTCTGAAAAACAAATGTCACTGCTACGTCCTTTAGACAAATGAATTGACAAGTAGTAATTTCATTAACTTACTGAAGTTCTTTCTCAAACTCAGCAGCCACTTCCGGAGAAAAGCGCCACACAGTGTGTATGGAAATGTGGACGGCTAACGGAGCAGAACGAAAAGAAAGATAAGGAATTATGCCTAAAAAACAGAAAAACAGATCCTAGGGGCGAATAACTACCTGGAGAAGACATGTTTGTATTTATCTGCAAGGAATGACAGGGAGGGACGAAATAAATATTACCTCGAGAAGTGATGTCATCAAATCTTTTTATTGGGTGCTTGAATATTATGCTCTTATGTAAAATTAATATTCTTATACCAAAAAAAGTGGTTGACCCTAGCCATGTATAAGAACACTCCTGATAAAGAGTTTATACTGGATATTCTAATTATTATAGTTTTTATTTATTTTTATAATTTAAATAATATAAGTTTTATATAAGTTTTCTCTATAATATATTTTGCTTTATTATAAATTCTACTTTATAATATGTTATATATACTATAACTTAAGTTCTACTATAACTTATTAGTTTTATAAACTTAAAGTAATAATTTTATTTTTATTCTTATTTTTATTTTATTTATTATTTTTATTAAGAGAAACAAAACTAAAAGATTTGATTTAATAAAGATTTTATTATAAAAAGCTCGCATAATAGATAGTTATTCAAATGGCAATGTAATAAGAGTGATAATATTAAAATAGTTATGAAATAATAATATAAAATAGAGAATAACTATTAATGAATAATAATATTGAATTAAGAATAATAATATTGAATAGAGAATAATGATGTTAAAGAACAATGATGTTGAACTGGAATCTACATAATGACGAAATATAGTTGTAATCATCATGGCTGCATCATTGTCTGCAGATCATTGTGAAAATAATTGCCCGTATACTCTTTTAATAAGAAATGAAAATGACAATACCGCATTATAAAACTTGATTGAGCCGCTTAATCTCAAGTCAATTGGTTTTACCTCAAAATCTATAATAAATAGGTTTGCCTTGCCATTTTTTTTGCTAGTGTTTGCCGACTTCATCTACTGCGTCACAAGTTGAGTTGTCGCTGCTGATGACGTAACAAATCCCATCCATTTTGCCATTTTGTCGAACTGTATGCCTGCACCAAATGGATTCTTCCTCTCAAATCGCGTTCAACGTAGGCGAAGGACCCGTTGTGCCTCCATGAAGGTACATATATCCCATGGATAGTTGATGCAGTGGATGGGCTAGTCTGTGAAGATTCATGAAGAGATGGATGGATCGCAGATATTTATCCATAAGTGTGTATGGGTGGGTGTGTACGGCTTCAACCATCGTTCTGACGATCGCCAGCACCAGTTGCCACCCTATTTTGACTCTCACAATTCACACCTTTAGCCAACGTTTAGGGTTGATGTTCCCTTTATCTCGTAAAAATGCTTGCACCATTCGATACTGATATATACAACTTGCTTTGTCGTACAACCTGACAGTTGAACATCGCCAATCCAGCTACAGGCTGTCAGAAGTTGATCGAAATCGAAGATGAGCGTCGCCTGTGAGTCATCATTTCATCACTTTCGTTTATTTGTGAAAGAGAAGCTGGGCTGTCACCTTGTCCACGCAGTGGAAAATTCGGGATGCATTACCACCAGATGAACCGTGAAAGACTATTGTGGTTTGGTTTACTCGTTGAGTTATTATTAGCACAGGGAAGAGGCGTGTTGGTGTTGGTTTTATAAATCAGTATGTGCTGTATGATAGCCTGATCAGTGTAGATGTAACAACATTCAATAATGACAGCTTCATTTTAATTACTTGAAATTATCAGGCGCGCCTTCTACGATAAACGCATGTCGACCGAAGTCTCCGGTGACTCTCTCGGCGACGAGTTCAAAGGTTATGTCTTCCGTATCTCAGGCGGTAATGACAAGCAGGGATTTCCGATGAAGCAGGGCATCCTTCTACCTAACCGTGTTCGTATCCTCATGGGCGAAGGTCATTCATGCTATCGTCCCCGCCGCAGAGGCGAACGTAAGCGTAAATCCGTCCGTGGTTGCATTGTCGGTGCCGACCTGTCCGTTCTCTCTCTCGTCGTTGTTAGGCAAGGAGAGCAACATATCCCTGGCCTTACTGACAACACTGTACCTAAGCGCCTTGGTCCAAAGAGGGCGAACAAGATTCGTAAACTATTCGTACGTGCTTCTAATACCAAACTTATCTTGTTTCCCCTTTCCTTGGTAATGGTGGGAAGGAGTAATTCTGATTTAACCAAAATGCATCGATACTGATTTTTTTTTTTAAAAAAAAAACCCAAAAAAAACCCCTTTATGACAGAGATTGACTAAAGAAGATGATGTCCGCAAATTTGTCATTCGCCGTGAAGTCAAACCGAAAAATCCGGAAAAAAAGCCGTATACTAAGGGTATATAGGCTTTGAGGAGAGGCCTCTGGTGTTTATGTACTCATTGTGTCGGGATAATATCGATTTACTCCTGAATTTCTTGTTAACCCCATTAAATAGCACCCAAGATTCAAAGGCTCGTAACTCCGCTTACCTTGCAAAGGAAGCGTCATCGTATTGCCTTGAAACGCCGCCGTGCGGAGGCCGCGAAGGAGGCCGCGACCGATTATTCCGCTCTCCTCGCGAAAAGGGTCAAGGAGCAAAAAGAGAAGAAATCTGCTCTCAGGCAGAGGCGTTCCAGCAGCGTTGCCAAATCTTCCTCTTAATGATTGTTAACTAGCACATGTTGTCAAAATCAACTGAATAAACGCAATGATGACCTCGGCTTTTTAGTTTTATATTGTGGTGCAAAAGTATACCACAACAGGATTTCGTGGTGTGTCCCTGTAGCTATTTTGATATACATCACACTTTGTGGTAGTCACATAATTTAAATATACTTGTGACTTGCCATTGCTGAAAAATGATTGCTTGTCAAGAGACCTATATAAAAACTAAGAAAACTAAGGTGCGCAATATTTCTTGTACGGCTCGGCTCATCCATGCCTTTAACTGAACCGAAAAGCCGTTTCAAACAGCTACCCTCCAACATGCCGGCTCTTGAGAATCAGTCTCTACTTACGCAAAGAGAAGTAAGTTTACCCATAGACATTTTCATAGCCCTGGGTCTCTTCTTACGCACGCAACTAACGTCATTTCACAGTTGCGCCCTCCAACGGCAAGTAGGTTCAGAATAACACTGAGGACTGTCGGTATGATCCTGATACTTTTAGTGATTGGATGGTACCTTGTTGCCAAGAAAAGGTTCGTTTACTATAATACTCTGGACTACGTGGGAGATATCATTTCTGTAACAATGCCTTGCAAACTTCATGACAATTTAATTTTCAACTATTTGATATCTTACCCTTTTTCATCTCTGAGAAGAAACGATGCTACATATATTGTACATAATGCCAATATTCACACTATGGACGATCAACTTGTGAGCGCCGGTGCATTCGTTGTTAAAAACGGCAAATTTGTTGATGTTGGAACGAGTAAGGCGATTTTGAAAAAGTGGTCTGGCATCAAGGTACGCATCCGAAGTGAACACAAAGGCACAAAGACAAAGGATGAACAATGGTTGCAATCTCCTTTGAACAATAATAGTGCTGATATAAAGGATCAAACAATCCACTTGCCATTAGGCAATCAATCTCAACAATAGAACAGTAATTCCTGGTTTGATAGACGCACACGGAGTAGGTTATCTACCGCTCAATCATTCCGATAATTGGCTTATTCTGCCGGTCACCAACTTGGTTACTCAACTACAATTTCAAATATTAGCATCTGATGGAACTAGGTTATATTCTTGGGCAACCAGTTCTCAACAACGCTAATTCAATCGAGGAAATTCGTGTAATTCTCAAAGATCATGTCAAGTCCTCCGGTGTGACATATCATGATGATGGACCTTGGTTGCAAGGTTGGGGGTGGGACCAAACCCGATTCCCCACAAAGTCTTTCCCTACAGCGGTAAATATATTTATGTGATCTTCTCATTATCATTAATGTCATTATTTAATTAAATACAATTAATCATGCTGTTGGGAATTGTTTCTGGGCGTAATTGTTCTCATTTATATCTAGGCTGATCTTGATATTGATATTTTGACCTCTATCCCGATTATACTCCGGCGTCGTGATGGCCATGCCGCATGGATCAACGATCGTGTGATTGCAATCTTACGGCGTAATGGCGTGGATTTGAACCAAATTAATGTGGACGGTGGCGAAATTGTTCGTGATCCCGGGTTAGGCGTCCTACTCGATAACGCTATGGATCTCGCTGGTAAATTCACTCAGATTAGGTTGATTTGTTGTCGCTTCCTCAGTGTAGCATATATTACATGGTTTTATTTACTAATTGTATTTATAATTCTTCAATCTTTCCATTGAATATAACAATAATGTAAATATGTAATTCAAGAGCGCTACATTCCACCGGCTAACGAAAATCAAAATCAAGTCGCTCTTGCTTCCGCTATAAAAGCCCTTCACGCCGTTGGAATCACAGCCATTCACGATGCTGGTGTGAGCCCCAAAACTATAGAATTCTACAAGCGGTAATTTCTTTTCCAAATTAAAATGCCTTTGTGGTAATTATGGCATACAAGGCTAATTCCTCCTCAATGGCACATCAGATCTTACAAAGCTGGCCGCTTCTTGCTACGTAACTACATAATGATCGAATGTCCCGGTAGAAATGTTTATTGCGGCAATGAGGTTCCCAAATTTGAAACTATCGATGGCATTCTGAAACTTAGCAGTGTTAAGTTATTTATGGATGGCGCATTGGGCAGCTGGGGTGCTGGTTTGTACATAATCCCTTTGCGACGTGAAGTGTTTGTTTGTGTATTGGTGAATCAATCAAGTTAAGCCCTATGCTAACGTTGCCACTCACTTCTTTTCTCACCGCCACCTCACGTTTCCCACAACTTTTGCGCGTACTTGTTTTTTTCTCTGTTCTCGTAGCTATGCTGGAACCATACAACGGTAATAAGCTACTTATTATGTCGCTTGCTGTTTTTTTTTACGCGAATAGCCTTTTAAGAATATGGAATATGTCAATTACAATCGAAACAGACAACCCCACCAAGAGCGGTATCTTACGTACCGATCCGTCTATTTTTCCAGGACTAGTGAAAGAGGTCTGTGCGGCAAGGAATTATATATATTAAATTGGGATGATAGCAACAAAATCTAGAATTAATGTGTACGCTTTTTTTGCTTTCCTTGATACATATCACGTTGCTAATCATTCCTCTTGGTGATGTACTTTGTATGTTTAATCAGTGGATGGATAATGTAAGTATAGCCTTCATTTTTTTTTTTTTTTTTTTTTAAAAAAAAAAAAAAAAAAGACAAAATTGCTTAAAGGCATTATATTAGTTGATCATTTCGAATTTTTTTCCTTGTACGTTTAATATCCCGTTCTTTTTATTTCTTTACCTCAGGGCTATCAAGTGAACACCCATTGCATTGGCGACCGTGCCAACCGCATAATTTTGGATGCATACGAACGCAACCTCGTCGCAATTTTGGGTAACGATGACGTAAAACTCAAGCACAACAATTATCGATTAAGGATCGAGCATGCTCAGATATTGGTTTGTATCTCAGTGTTCATCCGGCTAAAATATATTGAAAGCACAGGACCAGTAATCCACATTTTTGATCGCATCATTCAATCGTCACATACTGTAGGCACCCTCTGACATAGAACGCTCTGGCAAGCTTGCAATATTACCATCTATGCAGCCAACTCATGGTGAGCCCGTTTTCGCTTTCTTAATAAACAGATTAATGGCAGAGTTAACTAAGAATTATTCCCAGCTATTTAAAGTTTCGATTTTTGCCTCCTCTTACAAGCGACGAGTGACATGGAATATGTAGAATCCCGAATCGGGCATGAGCGAGCTAAGCTTGGGGCCTACGCATGGCGTTCATTCTTGAATAGCGGGTAAATTATCTATTCTAAAGTTGATTACTTACAGGACTTCATGGACCAAGCAACTTGGTTAAAGATATGAGTAAATTCGTTTATTTTTTTGGTCGGAGAATAATTGACAATTACATTCGATACAACACATGGTTATATAGAGTGCCAGCGCTACCATTAGGTTCAGACTTCCCCGTTGAATCACCAGACCCACGCAAAGGCATATATTCAGCGGTGACCAGACAATATGCAGATGGATCCTCGGTATGCTTATTTATCTAGTGATTTGATTGCTACATACATTTATTTAAATGATGTGATTTAACATTAGCTTCAATTTTACGAAAATGGTGTTATAATATTACCAAAAACTAGCCACACGGCCCTAAAGGATGGTTTCCGGATCAAAGACTATCAAGAATCGAAGCGTTACGTGGCTTTACTTTGGATGCCGCATTCGCTGCATTTATGGAAGATAAAGTAGGGTGTTTTTGATTATATACTTCTCGATGTGCGGATTCACGAGTTGAATTCGTTAATATTGAATTACGTCATTCTCTCTTACCTCACTTGTTTCAGGTTGGATCCATCTCGAAAAATAAGTTTGCCGATTTTGTAGTATTTGATCAAGATATTTTAAGTATTCTTGAGCATAATATCATTGATGCTCAAGTGTTGGCAACTGTGATTGGTGGTAAAATTGTGTTTGGCAATTTGGAGTAATTATAGTTTTATTATAGGCTTTTGTATAACTGTTTCTTGGCTATAGTGTATTTCAATATTAAAAACTCTTTAATAATTATTATAGCTTATTGCAATACACCCAAATATTAAAAATATTAAAAATATATATAATAGATAAGCTTATTTGTTATGATAGTTTATTTTATAAGAGAATAATAATAAAATTTCCTAAATATTCTCTCTAAATGCGTTCTCTCAGTATTATACTGTGCTACGAATTTATAATGCAGTATTTTATATGATATGCAGCTATCCTAATAGATGCATCAGGAAACTTTTTAAATAGTTCGCGAATAATATTACTGAGATCTACGAACAAAACAGCCCTATGAACAACGTGAATAGTATTGCGAATGAACAAACTACTGCAGAACAGACTGCAAGCATGAACTCTAGTCACGGACTTACAAACTGAAAATATTTTCCTGATGCGTAGTATTTATAAACTTGCTACTTTTAAGTAAGTGATAGAAAGCATCAGCCGCATCAGCCACGTTCCTGTCTCACTTTCTCACTTTGCGACGCAATTGCCCCACGCATTACGTTACCATTGATGCATTTCAATGTCTTGCCACAATACATTGGGTCAGTAACGTTCGGAGCTCGGAACACTAAATTTATTAGCCTGTGTAAAACTGGCATCCGAATTCCACTCATTTATCAAAATGGCTTGAAGATTAAGGGAACGCGTTGACAATCTTTACAATCACTACCAAGTCAATCAGACCTATTTTGCCTTTTCACTGGTTTTTATTTTTATTTATTCTTTTAATAAATAAAGAGATGTCAATGATCCTTTCCAGAAGGATTCAAAGCCTACATGTTGTGAGTTAAATCTAAATGAGAAATAATAAGAATATACACGAATCTTTTGCATGTGAATGATTATGAGAACATGATGAAGTCTATATATGTGAATAATCCTCCAATTCCAGAGTGAACACAAAATGGCCTTGGTCCTAAGGATGGCCCTCTTTACCCTATCCCTCTATCCCACCGAAAAAAGAAAAGAGATTTGCAAATATCATTTCATACTCGTATTTTCCATTCCGGTCGGCGCAAATTGACCCTTTCGCCGTCCAATAGACTACTATTGAGTATCATCCGCATTCTCGACAATGAAGCGTTCAAGCTTAATTCTATCGTAGACAGAGTCCTCCATCGGAGTTGTCCACCCGCCTGTTAGCCCAGATACCACGTCCGATGGGTCATTTTTCATTTTTAACTGTGTTGTCCATGGTGGCTGAACGCTGTACGCTTTAATATCACCATTTTTAATCCGATTGCGGATGGTGATGTCGATAGCCTTTCCAATCTGCGCAAGCATCTTGACAAGTTTCTGTGCCCCCCGCTGACTGACGGCATACGAATGCGTACATTGAGGACGAAAGCTCCTTTGCAGGCTGGGGTGGCCCACTTTGTTCGCGAGTTCTTGTTCGTGGCAGTGACCCAAAAACCAAACGTCCCAATTTTTTGGTAGGTGTGGTGCAACCTCGAATACGCGTTTCTCAATGTCAGCCTCCATGTCGATGTCGTCCTCCAAGATGAGTGCGCTCGTCAAGTTGTTGGCCACTATCGACTGATATACGTGCATGTGACTCTGCCAGCACGCCAGCTGTGCTTTGGATGCACCATTTCGTACCCAGTATTTGTTGATTTGGGGATCTTCAGCGGTGACACCATTGACAAAGGTGAAATCCAGGTTAAGGTAACTTGCCATGGTCTTCATTCTTTTCTTACGGTCGGTCCGACGGGCCAAGTTAATCACATAAATGCGATCAAAACCGAGAGTTGAGGGTGGAGATAAATCCGTAGGGGCAAGGACAGACGATTTTGATATACCCAGCATGTATGTTTTATAAGGAGAGATAACAAGGAGGTATGTAGCCATGAGAATGAGGTACGCCGTAATGACGGCAAGAATCAGCCGTCGGCGGTGCAAGAAAGATTGCAGAGCGGCCTGCATATTTTCCTTTGTTTGAGAGGAAATGCGGAAAGTGGAGAGAGGAGAACGTTACGGAGAAGGTGGGGAAAAGAGTTAAAGAGTTGGAGCCAAATGGCCAAACGGCCAAATGGGTCGTTGGGGTTACATAAAAGGAAAAGGAAAGGTCTCAACCTCATTGTATGTATGCATTTGGTTATTTAAGGGCACATGACAGAGATGAGGCTTGAGACGTGAGAGGCCCGTCGATTGAAAGAAATGCAAGAAAACCCGTCGATTGAAAGAAATACAAGAAAAATCACCATGCCGAGAACAATGGAGCAAAGGACGTCTTGCTCTGAAAGTACAATTCGGTAGAAAATAAAATAAAATAAAAATAAAAACCTAAACCACGGAAAGAGAGCAGCGCTACATTTCGTGTGCTAGTGTACAAAGGCAAGAGAGAGATGCAGGCAAGCATAAGAGAGAGAACACCGGGAAGAAATGATTGTTGAAATTACAAGTTTGTTAAAAGTTATACAGGAAACAATATATTTGTAATTATATGTATACCCCCTCATCAATTCAGTTTGTTTTCTAGATAACACGCGCAATGTACAATATCAAAAGGATGATGATGATAAGCACGACAATTGCGATAGCCAAACATATCCATCTCTTGTTCCGCGTAGCCCGCGCCGTTGTTACGGCAACGGTGAGCTCCTTGTTACCCTTCTCGAGCTCGCTCACTGCTACCTCAGTGTTTACTTCAATTTGATCGACCATCTTGCCTTGTTGCTCGACGATCGCGGCCATATCCTGGAAGAGTTGGGACAACTCTTCGATCGTCTTGGCTAGCTTGCGAATGTCCTCGTGGCGATCCTGGACGGCTTTCAGAGTGTCATCGGCCTGGGCGCGGCGGTTACCATCGGTCAGCTGGGCCAGAGTGCGGGTGAAAATAGGGCGACCTTGTTGCGCGTCGCTGATGGCGGTGTCAATGTCTTGTTGCGTGGCATGAGGATTGGCAATGCGAATTTGACGTTCAAAGACGCGAGATTCGGAGCGTTGAAAGTCCACTTCAACATTACGGTATTTCTCGATGGTCTCCATAAAAGTCTTGGTAAGATTGGCGAACTGAACCTTGCGGATACTAAAGTCGGGGACGCGCGGGTTGGGCTCTATGGCCTTGATACGGTTCTTAATGTTGGTGAGCGTGTGTTGAGTATCGTTGTTGAGTTGCTCCAGTTGTTGCGCGACGCGCGCTTGCTCATTGTCATTGGACGTTTCGAGAATATTAGCTTGCTGGGAGCGAATGCGGCCAATATTATCTTGCACGGAACGAATTGTGTCTTGGATATTGGCAACCTCATCGAGAAAGCGCTGAGTTGATGTGGGGTCAGATTGCGGTGCGAGCAGGGGACGCATCTCCACCCTTCCAGTGCCATCCTGGCCAAGATCACCTTGTGCACGACGGGTCTTATCGCGGTGAAGTTCAGAAAGACGGTCGACACTCATTATTTACGTTATCACGTTATTTTGGAGAGGTATGAAGGGAGTAAAAATATATATTTGAAAGAGGAAAAAACTCAGCCTCTAAGCATGGGCCATATAAAGACACAGGTTCGTCTCAGCCTCATCATACAAATATAGCCTCATCATACAAATATAGACACACTTTTAAACGTCGTCTGAATCAGAATCAGAGCCTCTAGTCGATGTTGTCGTCGCCAGTTTCTCACCCTTCTCCAAAAGCCCGACCACCATCCGCAGCACCTTCTCCACCCGTTCGCCAAAGATCCCTCCTTCTCTACCTTCCTTGTTCGCCGTCATATTATCGTCCTTATTAGCCTCCTTTCCAGCAGCGGCAGCCGTCGCCGCGGCCTTGTCTTCTTCGCCTTTCGAGGCGACATTAATCATGATTGGTATCTCCATTAATACGCGCGCGATAGTCATTGTTAGGCGTAGGCGACCCAAGATGTCGAAATACGATAGCTGACGTAGCTCATGTTGGAGCTCGTATAGACGCATTAGCTCAAAGCGGACAAGTTTGAAGTATTTGTGGGTGGCTGAGAGGATAACATAGACGGGATCGTATGCAAAGAAAGAAAAAAAAGTACATTTAGAGAAATCAAAATTACTGCGTTAAGGAGATGATAAATCCAATAAAATGGCCAAAGGAAAATGCAGCTCGAGGGACAGCATAGAGAGTGCATACATAAGAAAACCTCCCGGAGCTTGCGAAATGCGACCTCGATAGTATCGATAACTTCCTCCCCAAAGTTGAGATTTGGGTTCATTTCGTTCAAGGCACCTATTAACCGGTAATGAACATTGGTAAAGAACATTATGGAATTAGCCGCAATTAGAGAGGTAACGATGAGTACTACTAACAGTCTTGTAATATTCACATTCCTCGTATCTGGACGAAGGCTATCGAGCATCGAGGAAAATAGAAAACAAAAACAATCAAACTTACGAATAAAAGTTCGAATCGTCTCAAAATCGCCATCCATAAACTCAAGGAACAGCTTTTAAAACACAAAGCAAATTTGAGGACGAAATTAGCCACCTTACAAATAAACTAGCAATTGTGGAAGCAAGGGGCTTCAAGTTTTCTCTCTTTTGAGAGAAAGGGGGGAAGGGGAGGAGGAAGAGGACATACTACACGGTCCTCATGTTTCGGCTATGACTCCTTGGCCACCTATCCAGATATTCTCCAAAGAATATTACCTGATATAGCACAGCCTGCAATGTTTCATCTCCATCCATTGATGAGAAGTCGCCCTTGGCGAAAGCGGCGCTAGCACCTCCAAGACCGGATGTTGGTCCCGTTAGATCGTAAATATGTCTCGACGAGGACTTGCTCAGCGTCTCATATGCAAGAGAAAGCTCTTGAATTCGAGAAATTTTATTATTATTATTATTATTTAAAATAAATAATTAGCGTATAGAGTTGTAGAAAAAAAAAAAAAAAAAAAAAAAAAAAAAAAAAAAAAAAAGCGAGGAAAACAAGCATTTCGGGATCGTGATATGATTGGAGCCAATTCATTCCAGATGCTCTCCTCCGAGGATTTGAGCAGCTGTGTATGCAAAAAGGTTCTTTTGGAAGGATATATACTATACTCACTCTGAAATGCTTCCGTTGCCCTCGGATATGCAGGAACAAACTTGTCTGGGTGACATATTCGGCTCCGCTGAAATATAATTATAGGATAGCGAGGATGACCACGTACTTGGCATAAATTGAAAGGAACTTTGAAAATATCTTGGTCATAAAAAACCCTTGAACCAAATACAACATGCTTTCCAGATATTCTTTCAACCAGCTAACGGCATTCAAGGCCAATGGTAGCGTAACAAATCCATTCCACAAGAGTGGCAATTATAACTATGCTTACCCCAATATATGCCCTCCGAATCTCTTCTGTTGTACAAGTCCGTTCCAGTCCTAGAACACGATATAGACATGGTTCCGTTAGAATGTCGTCGACGAGCTTGTACTTCCTCGCTCTATGTTGAGGCGTGGCGGGCGGTGTTGTTGCAGGCGAGGCCGGCATAGTGGTGGTAGGTTTGATATTAGCGGAAGCCTCAGAAGACATGGAGTTTGTGCGCGACAGGGGGGGGGTGGACAAGCTAGATTGTGAAGGGAACACGGTAGGGCCGACTTTAACGTCGTCTTTGTTGTATGTTGGCATGCAGTGGGTGATGTGGGGGGG
>RBNK01001103.1:0-17727 GCA_003990785.1 Endogone sp. FLAS-F59071 | reverse complement strand
TTTTTTAAAAAAAAAAAACGACAGAGTAAATTGTAAGCTTTGAAGCATGACGAGAACGATCGGCCACCACAGTTAGATGGATGCTACAGTCTAAATAGGTTGGCGCCCGAGGTTGCATTGTTGAAGGAAGGTGCGTTGTAGAGGTGCGTTATTATTAAGTAGCGAAGGGCGGCATCCGAACTTACCAAATTATCTCATCGAGAATAGAAGAGGAATATACCTGTTATGAGGAACACGCTGCATCCGTACCATCTCAAGGACAGGATCTGGACGACGGCTTGCTCAGACGCTCAACAATGCGCGCTCAACAATGCGCGCTCAACAATGCATCATCAACGATAATGCACCCATCTCCATCAACTATGTCTTGTATATATATGTCCGTAGCCATGTATGCTAAGTATGGAAAAAGATATATAGATAACGATGTCAGCTTGTGTATGTCCGCGCATGACAGCCATTGTAACCCTTGCATGTCAGCATCATAGTATTCACGCATGTTAGTATTGTAAACCCGCGCGCATGTCAAAAACAATGTCAGCAATACACCACCACGCCCATAACCTGGAAGGCGCGGCATTTGTTTGATTCGAAAGCCTTATCATACACAAAATGACTTAGACAATGACATCAATATATATAAGTATACTAAAGCCAAATATTTATAATAAAAAGTGGGTAGTTATTTCTGACTCAAGCCATACCTACTTTCAGTATAATACATTTATATATTTATGCTAGTACTGCCATTTTCACGAGAATGTCCTTACTTCCGCCACTACGTTACTTTTAAATTTAGAAACTGTATACTACAAAAGCACACGTCAATCAAATCTCAAATTGACGTGTACTTGTCCGCATATCTCCACACATTTATTTATTTTTAGCAATATTTAGCAATGTTATATGGTACCTTCAGAAGAACTCCTTATTTTCTTCTTAGTGAGAATATATATATTACCATTTATAATGCTGCAAGTCTGTCAGAAACGAGGCACAATATTAAATCTCTCTCCTTGTCTGTTCAAGCATTACGGACAAATTTTCGTGTAAAATAGATCAAAAATCCGATTGAAGCGAGTTTATTAGGTAATGTGAGGTGGTTTTGCTCGAGCTAATAACATTCTTGATATAAATCGAAAAAAGGAAAACATTTGGAGCAGGGATGTCCCGCGCGCATCCTTTGAGCCGTGCCGAATAAGGGATCGGTAGAACTATTAAACGTTTTGCAATGCTAATAGATATATGCCAAGCATTCAGTTGCAATGACACACGGCAGTTGCAATGACACACGGAAAGTGTTGACGATATATTTAGGATTCGATTTGATTAGTAAGAAACCCCCACAATAGCAATTTTCTGCTATTTCTTGGTTAGCTGCTATTTTTATTCGTCGTTTCCCTCTTTGCAAGAAAAGATTATCGTTGCTTATGATGCAGCAGCGTATGGGTGGGGTGGGGGGGTTAACTATTTATTTAAATCTTCCCTATTTCTCGGTCGCTATCCTCTTGCAGGAACCCTTCTTTCGTGAAAAGATTATCAATGTTTGTGATGCAACGGCGTATGGTTTTTTCTTTATTTAAAAGGAAAATCGAACTAAACGACTACAGGCCTCGTGACTCTAGAATTGGGAAACCCGTGCCACCACGCTGTGTAAATCGGAGCTAATATCTCTCACTTCATATATACGTTGCCACGTTGCCACTAAACGCCTTTACGACTTATCACGGCTATCGAAACGTTGCCACGTTGCCACTAAACACCTTTACGACTTATCACGACTATACCGACTCTTGGCGATGAAGGTTTATGGGTTCGCTGTGCTGTCTCGAACCCTAGCCTTTGGGGGCGCTATTTCCACGTTTCTGATCCAAAGAACGTTTGCCGATAGTTTTCTAAAACCACGATCCGGAGCTGCGGCTGTCCTTTTGGGAAATAAGTAAGCTTGACAAGTTTTTTAGACATGAGATTTCAGTAACCTGTTGGCCGTTCAGCTTAAAATGGTATAATCCCCCCGAATTTCTTTTTTTTTTTTTTTTTTTTCATTTTTTCCATCCATTATCGACCACTTTTTCTAGTGTTTACGTCTACGGTGGTACATCGACAATATATCACGTCCTTGAGAACGACAATTTCCTTAATCTCACTTTCTCTCTGTCTGCAATCCAAACTGCCTACCCCGAGATAAGCCAAATCCTGCCTTCGAATAATAGCGGCACCCAAAATGCGCCACCAGGGTATGGCTATGTCTCCGGCGTTGGCGGGCCCAATCTACAATCCGTCTGTCTCTTCGGCAATTGCAACAATCTGAGCACGCTAGACATGTGGTGCTACGATACCGTCGCTAGAAAGTGGCTCCACCCGCAGTTCAGCACCCTACCGATTGTCTGGTCAAACCAACCCGTAGAGTCGTTCAGAGGGTTCTTTCGGCCTCAGGATGGGCAGATGTTCCTGTACGATGGTTACGCACAGCTGGCCCGCTACCTCCCTACCAACGGCAGCCAGCCATGGGGTCCATGGGGCCAGGTAAATGGGGCTAGCGGGTTGGTGCTGCCCATTGTCACGAGACATACGTTCACTTTGACACCTGGCGGACTTGCGGTGCTGCTGGGTGGATTGCAACCAGATTACCAAACCCTCTCCTTTCAGACTCTATACATTTTTGACACCAATGCGCTAACTTGGAGCCTAGAGGTGCGCTTTATTTGTTTGTTTCCGTGTCCCGAGTGTTCAGTTTGCCAATTCCATAATTGGAGGAGTGCAGCAAACGACAGAAGTTCACCCTGGCATTAATAATTTTCTCCTTTCGACCCATCTAGAATGCAACTGGTCAAATACCTAGTTCTCGTTATGCGCACTCAACTATTGCAAGTAAGAATTTATTCACTTATTTATTTCGCAACTTTTCTTTTTTGACCAATTGTGTGCCAGACCGCGCACGATTGAATAGATACATTTTGTCTTGTATGCTTCGAATTGTGCTTACTCGTTATTTTTTCGTAGCGCCTGACAATCGCCTTGTTGTCTTTGGCGGTATTTCGATAAATCAAACATATGAAGTCAACCAAGAGTTGGTGGCCATCTTGAACTGTACCAACTGGTCGTGGGCGGTCTTTATGGAGGAACTAGGTGTCGATGCGACTTTAGCAGCGCCAGATGGATATACACTCTTTGACCACTCGTTGGTGTCATAGTTTTCTTTATCTGCTGGGGGAATATGCATGATTCGTAATGAATTGCTGATAGGTGATCTTGTTTTCGTATCTTAGGGCAGTTCTTGTTGCAGAAAATACCATGCTCGTAATGTTTGGTAGGGAATATGCAGCCATTTTAGTTCCTGTGTCGTTTTGTTGCTTTGTTTGATGTTAACAATCTTCCATATATCATTCCTAAATCAACCAGGCACTTTTGACTTTCAAGCTACTGTCTCCTCGCCTAACATTTACGCCCTCGATCTCACCACGCTCTCCTGGCTCTCATTCTACGGACCCAACAATACCGATCCACAAATCCTTGAATCAAACATGAATTTCACCATCCCCAATAACAACAACCCACCGAGTTCCAACTTGGTTAATATCAGTCCCTTCATCTGGATTGTCCTTGCCTGCATAGTGGTCTCCATCCTGTCGTGCATCTGCCGCTGCGTGAGAAACGGCGCAGGCTTGAATAATGGAGCGGCGACGGGGCACAATAATCCTCCATTGAGGTCAGACGACGTCCAGCTGCAGGCTATCGCTGTGTCAACGACTCAGCTAGCACTACGACAGGAGAGAGAGGTGGAGCCTCCACCGATGTATGAACCACCACCACCAAAGTACGAGCCGAGGCCACCGCAAGGAGAAGAGGTCGATTTGGGTGTTCCTACCGAAAGTTTTGGAGCGACAGATGTTTCGACGCAAACTTCTTGAATTGCACTACGGTATCAAGGGCGTTGTCGATGTGATTGTCGGCGAAGCAAAATCTTTTAACTTTCAGCCGGTGTTTTCCGGTATGCATTATGGCAAACTAGATCGAAAAGCCCATGACCTCTGAAAGGCTCGGATAACTGGGCATGCGCCTTGTATTATAGAAACAATCTCATCTGTTTGACTGATTTATTATAATATTTAATATTAAATTATGAAACACGATCTTTAAGATTAATAAATAATATGCAAGTGAAGAAGGTTTATCTTACAAATTATGTTCCTCTCAAATTTCATACTTGTTAAATTTCGCAATTGCTAATTCATAAGTAAAAAAAAAATAAAAAATAAAAATAAAATTAAAACGCTAATAGGTATTAGTAAAACAATAATTTAAATTAATTATAATTAATTATAAGCTTCTGACTTTTTTTTTTAATTTTTTTTTATTTTATTTTTTTATTTTTTTTTTTTTTATTTATAAAACAATCAAATTAATATGATCAGGTTTACAAATAAACTTTTATATCAGGCTTTTAATTTTAAGGCAGTGGATCGTATATAAAAGATGATATTTTATTTCTAATAGCAATTGTTGTTACATTTCCGACACACAAACTCTATGTCGGGCAAAGCAAATCGGCATACTCAAGCGACGGTTGACTTTCCAGCAACAGTTAACTGTCCCATCGTGAGGTACTGTTTGCATGGCGGTAAATCATCGCTCGGTGGTTCATCGCCAGCGATTAACTTTCCGACAACAGTTATCCGTAGGTAATTATCAACTTGTGCCATTAGTGCCATTAGAATTGGCATAGTTCGATTTGGAGCTGTTGGGGCCCCCCGACCAGCTGAATCTGGTAAAATCATCAAATCAATAGAGCCTGTACATATTAGCCAAATCTACGCAGCCACCTGAGCAAACAGATGAAGAGACAATCTCGGGAGGTTTAGGGTTGGCCGAAGAAATTTTCATGACTTCATATAAAACATCCTAATTAGGACTAATTATCAGAAATCTGTCTTTACAGCAGTTATTTTTTATTTGCTATGAGAATTTCCTTGAAAATTTCCACGAAAGTTTTCAGGGGGGTCATGTTCATTGTGTTTGACTACTTTTAATGTCATCTCCGGGAGTTGACCTGTATTTGCATGAAAGTTGCCAAACATAAGTCAAAAGAGCAAATTCGGAGCACCGATATCTTGTCCAAGAATAAGTAGGGTTTCGTGTAACAAACTCGCTCGGTGGTTAGAAGGCTTTGCAATTTTTATTTTTTTGCTCAGATCAACTTTCTCTTTCTCCTATGTAATTCTATATCTATAGTGGTGTCTAAATAAACTAACAGTCTTACTAGTGGTCTACGATAGTATTTTGGTCGGAATAACTCAGAAGGATGGAGGTGAATTTTGGTATTCTATCGTGCTGAACTACTGCGGTCCTGCCCCAGGGCAAACAATAGTCAGGGTCGGGCGTTCTTCTAAAAATATCATTCGCGCGACAAGTATTGCCATGCAACAAAATTAACTCTCACGTTCACATTTGGCATTTCTATCTCACTTATATTCTGCAATCCCTGAATCTTCCTCAATTAAATTCCTCATCCTTGAAGCTTCGGTATCCCCCATTCAATTCTTACGATGCGGTGCTCCCGGCTTTTCCGTTCACTCCAAGCCTATATAAAGTCCTATGGCGGAAAGCTACAGCGCCGCAAAAACCCATCCCTCTGCCGCAACCTCACCATCCCCTCAAATCAGCAATCTTCCCCATCGCCTACTATCACACCCAAGGTCTCTGGTTCAGTCTCCTCTGACTGCAACCTCCTCACAACCGAACCAAATCCTGAAACGCGTGTTCTCAAGCTGAATCGCGTAGACTTCCCCGAAGTAATTCCTATTCACTATCAAACTGGCTCCGAGACCCTCCTTTGGCTTCGTAAGCAGGTTATAACTTACATCACGTCACGCTCGCCTGGCGCTGTCCGTCAGGTTAAGTTCTTACTGGATGGCCAGCTTCTGGATGTCGCGGAAGATAACCAACCCCTGGACTACTTTATTGCCAGCCCAGCCGCTTGGTTTGTCCAACTTATCTTCGACGTGCCCGCGCAAGAAAAGCAACTTTTTGAAGGCGGCCTTTACGACTGGATGGCTTTGAACAGGGCGTACAACGGCATTCAGATCTTTGTCAGGACGCTGACAGGCAAAACTATCACACTGCGGGTGGAGTCGTCTGACAACGTTGACTGCGTCAAGAAAATGATCGAGGCTCGTGAACACGTCCCAGCAAAGCACCAGAACCTCTTCTTCGCCGGTAAGCATCTCGAGAATGACCGAACCCTGAGCGACTACGATATCAAGAAAGAGTCGTTGCTCCATTTGACGCTCCGACTTCCCGGCGGAGGATGGCATCCGATCAACTTTGCAGATCTGACGAATGCAGATGGCTTAAAGGTAGTTGCTTGGTCAACAACAGCGCCGAAATGGAAGACTGCTACCAATGGTTTGAACTTGGAAGGTAAGAATAAAACTTTGGAAGCTGCACAATCTTATTGACAAAGATCTAGCCCTCCTCACTCATTATCGCCCATTGGTCCAAACCCACATTATGTAGGAAAGTGCCTCAATGGATCATGCAGAGCCTATAATGAAACTGTCATCGTCCAGTGGGGCAGGAAAAACTTTGACTTCTTCTATGACGAGCACCTCTGCCGTTGCCCCGTGTGCCACAATCATGTCCGTCCCACAACTTGTGCCTTCACTAATACCTGGTGGAATTTCCGCGGTACAAGGAAGACCAGCCCCAACCAACCGCCAAAGTTCGTGGCAGGCACGTGGAAGGAAACCGGTGACGAGTATCATATGTTCGACGAGACCGAAAGCGGCATGGTGGAGTGGGGACGGCTCAAGATTCTCGTGAGTAGGTTTGACCCGCGTACAGTGTGCGTAATTTGCTTTGAGGCTGTGACAGACCATTTGCATGGAGAATCGGAGGCCAAAACGTTGTCATGCCGCCATTCATTCCATCCACATTGTATCGACGGGTGGGAGAAGGTGCAGATGGGTTGGGGAATCGCTCCCACCTGCCCAGAGTGTCGCGCGGAGATTGAAGGAATTGATATGGAGCAGATCACTATTAGCAAAGTGGAAAAGCCAAAGGATAAGGGAGCCTAGTTTTCGAGTTTGTGAGACTTTGCTGTCATGCCATTCCGGTACATCACATTGAACGTCTCCACTGTATATCGAGAACATTTCTGTTTGTAGTTTGTGTGTGTGTGTGCTTTTTTTTTTTTTTTTTTTTTAAAAAAAAAAAAAAAAAAAAAAAAAAACATTTGTAGTATACCGTTTTTATTTTAAAAATTAAAATAAGGCTTGCGTTTCATGCATGCACAGCCAGATGCCGGATGATGTGATTTAAATAACTCCTGATCAAAGTTCAATGATTGATATTAATGGCGTAGCATGGACGGGACTTTTTTGTCCGCGAGAATTGAATTGACAATGGTCTTTGGCTTTTTGTATATATTTCCTGGGCACAGAACCAATGTGGTGACTGCTTCAGCATCCTTCAACTCTTCAAATGACGTTTGACAAGCCACCCGCTTACAGTCCCCTTCCACTTCCATCCATAAAACCGCGAAACCATGAGGCTACGACGTTCCACCATCGAAAACCAGACAAACTACAGAGACATATCTGGATTTGCGAGAAAGGAGAGGAAGTCTGTCAAGTCCAAAGCAACTGTCACCACCCAGAAGCTCCCTCAGCTAGATGCCGAGATTCTAGAGAAAACCTTAGACCCAGTGGTCGAGGCCATGGAGCAAGTGCAACCCGAAGCTAGAATCACTCTCAATCAAAAGAACGACACCGAGAGCGTTAGGTCCTCTGGTTCCAGTCAAGATGCGGGAGCACCGTCGATCGTAGCTCCACCTCCGACTGCCACTCTTCAACCCCCGGACAATGATCCCATGGATCAGGACCGCCATCACGTCACCACCCAGCTCACCCCCATTGATATCACCGCCCACGGCCAGCATGACTCTGCTACTTCTCCTTCACTTACCTCTCCTTCACTTACCTATCCGCTAGTTGACTGCCCTCCTCCTACCGCCATTTCGTACTTTATCCCTACCATCACTTCCTCTCACACGCCCCCAGCCCCTCTCGCGGTCAAACCCACCTACCGCAAGCGCCAGGCGCCATCTGATGGCCTCATAAAGCCTGTCAGAAGTAACCTTCACCGCCCCTGGGACGACCCTATTATGGGGAGGGGCAGCATAGGGCCGCAGAGGATTGGGGTCGTGGGCGCAGGGAGTCTAAGACATGATGGCGAGGGCACAGGTATGATTGGTGTGCAGACAGTTAAGCCTATCGCGGCCAAGTAAGCTGCCCTTCCTTCTTTCAAGGTTACCTTGAGGGCCGAGTTTCGAACCTACCTATCTCACTCACTTTGCATGCTCGTATGACATAACGTAGGTCCCTTCGTCTTATCCTGCACGACGAACTCACGCACGAGGAGAATACTCTTGCTGATCTTCACTCTGCTGTCCAAGCCCATCTCTCCCAGCTCCAGATCGAGGAGGGGATCCTCAAGACTATGCTCGATTGCGACATCCAGGGAGTCGTTGTACCGCCGCTGTCGTTTTCGTACGTTCATGATGTGGAACCGGTGGTAACGGGGGTGGAGGAGACAACGGATATGGGGATGAGCGGGATAGATGAGATGGAGGATATGGAAGAGAGAGAAGATGGCAATGCGGATGGTGTGTTTGCTTTTCCTTGGTTGATTGTCTCTTTCCGGAACCGTGGTCAAACATCTTTATAACACTTTCACACCTTTCTCGACTAGGCTACATGTCTTCCCCCCACTCCCCCTGCATTCTGCTCTCCGCCTCCGCCTCCACCCTCACTCCCACTTCCGACTCCGATTCCTCCTCCGGCGAATTTGTGGACGACCTTGACGAGGGGGAAGAGGAGGACGAAGAGATGGCGAGAAAGGCGCTCAGCATGATGCTCGAGAAGTACGGAGATGGAGTGGCATGAGGACGGGACAGTTGGATTCACCATTTGCATGGGATTTTGCCTTTGGAGGGAAAGGGAATAGACGGCGAGGAGGTACATCGAAATGGAGGATGAGGGTCGCATAATCATGAGATAGATGGAGGAAAAGATGTGAGTTCTAACGGAGTGGCGTCAGATTCTAGCGTACGTGACAAGTTTTGGAATATGGTCTCTAAACACACTATTTAGTCTATTTTGTTTTTGGTTTGGAAAGGCTCTTTTCCGCTCCCTTGATTTATTTCGCGATTTTCCTTCTTGATTTCGCAGTGCTCGTGTCACGCTAATTTGTAAAAAAAATTCTTGCTAAACAAAAGTATGTAAATTACATCTCTCGTTGTCGGTTTTATTTTCTTTTGAAAGTTTTGGTATAACTTATGACTGTTACTGTACCCCTTTGGATTAATTTTATTTTATAGCACGATAATTATCATTATTCTCGATTTCAAATATATATATCTATATAATTAATTAATACTTTTTTCTTTCTTTGGTGAGAATAAATTGCTCATCAAGACTATCGCCAGTCCCCGCTTACAGGTCCTCGAGATTCCACCTTATTACCCCTCACAAGAATTTCCAAATGATAATTCTGATTTTGACCGCGATGAGATCTTGCACGACAAGTCTATCGAGTGGAGATTTTTTACGAGAGATTTTTTACGAGAAAAAGAAACAAATTGCAAACTCTCTAGTGAGATACTGCAATGGCCGAGATCCATCACATCCGGACTTGACCTAAGCCGCGACTACATGTTATCGTCTGCCTTTATAATAACTGTGAGTAAATGAAGAAGAGCTGAAATCTGATTTAGACACTTTTTTTTTTTTTTTTTTTTTTTTTTTTTTTTTTTTTTTTTGGTAATAATAAAAACAGATGCGTCGCAAAACACGTGCTCGAGCTATGGGTTCCTTCTGTCCAAGCGAACGCCTGCTTTGTCTGAATCTCTGTCCAGTGGCGTCCTCTCCGAGTACTAATATTTTTAATATTTTATATTTCTACTTTAGTTTTTCATGGTATTACATGTCTCCAGACCGTCGATCAATTAAACTGACCAATCGATCGGTTCGGATTTGCAATCCGAGATGCATCCTTTAGTTGGCAACTGATTTGAGCGAGCATGCTTCATTCTTCACAGCTCTTGGTGTCCTAGCTGTATTCGCCTGCTTTTTTTTTTTTTTTTTTTTTTTTTGTTGGGTTTTTTTTTTTTTTTTTTTATTTTTTTTTTTTTTTTTTTTTTTTTTTCACCATCTCTGTTTCTCATCATTGAGTCGCTTTCTGGTTCAATAAATGCTTTCGTGCAACAAAGATACTTGCCAAGTACCATTGATGATCTAAAAAAAGCTCCGTCATTTTGCTTCGATGCCTGCATCCTTTTGAGGTGCTAAAGTGATCTGTATGTAACACATTGATATCGAATAGTCGAGGATATCAGTAGTGAATCATTTGATTTACAGCACAACGACTACACTTACAGCCTAAACGTCCACCCACAACAACAAAAAAAAAAAAAAAAAAAAAAAAAAGGTCGTGGGAAAGCAACACAAACGTGGTTGCAAGTCAGTGATACCAAAAAGAAAGAATACATTCACTAACTCGGTCACGTATACGTAGAATAAAACTCCACCAAGATCTTGTATCTCATTATTTCCAAGACGCATATACGAGTGAGTGCCTACCAGAATAAAAAGACCCTGGAATGATAAGGCTCGTTTGGACTTCACCGAAAGTACAAGTATTGTCTACTTGTACCCAGCAAAAAAAAAAAAAAAAGGCGACTCCTTTCTGCAGCGAACAAAACATTTGGTACGTACAACATGCCAATAAATCCTCATCATCGGGCCAGTCAAAAAATATTCACCTTAATCGCGCACGTGCAGGATCGATCGACCCTTATGCCCTTCTAGAACAGTCTAAGGTTTTATGTGCAACTTTATTTTGCAAAGTTTATGTCCTTTTAGAAAAACTGTAGGAAGAAATATTTCAAAAAAAGAAACGCGCTGTGTCCTTATCAAGTACGACATCACCATTGGAAGTTCCACGACTCATCTCTTTGTCCTCCATGCCCTTGGACAGTCATGCTGCCAAAAGCGAGACGGCACCAATATATTGCTAAGCAACTAAAAATTATGGGGTAATGGACTAATTGACTGATTGAACCACGAACGAACGAACGATTATAGTAGTGTGCTAGCGCTATACAACACGATTTTCTGTTTTACCGTCCCTTTGAATAAAAAGGCGGCATTGTTCTTGGTCCCGAGAAAGCAGACAATTATCTGGCAATCTAGTCCACCAATGGAATGGCCAAACCATAATTAAGATTTGGTATATATTTCCGACCAAGTTAGGAACATTGAGTCAATTTTGTCAACATTCAAATGCGGGTGATGAATTACCGTGCGGCCGTGTAGATGTTACAGCTAATTTCCGGTACGCATGTGCATTAACACAAAACAATATTTATAGAAATTGCTGCTGCCATTCCGTTCTTCTCATTTTAATAATATTGGGCTCATTCTTCGTGTTTATTGATATTAGATTGATCTATCCTCCTTCCTCATCCATGCTTGCACAATCTTTGGGCAGACCGTGCTAGCGCCACAACCTAGATAACTCATCTTGAGTAACTTATGGACTTTCTCTTGTAGGACCGAGGCGAGTGTAGGGCCAAGAAGAGGTGGCCCGTTTGGTGCGAAAAATTGTTCATACAAACCGTGCCACGTGAAATCGGTAACCCGGTCATTTGTCATTCACAAGCGCTCTTGTACAGACCAAGGAGACCTTTCTTCTCCGAGCCTTGACTTGGTCATGGTCTGGTTGAACAACAAGGTGCCGAACTTGTGAAAGTTTCCGGAATATACTCGATCCCTAAACATTAATAGAAAGGGCAAGTGTGATTGAACCAATCAGGCTACAATCCAGTTTCTCCCTACGGAGGGTGTGTGTGGCATATCAGAAGACATTAATATTTCTTACATAACCCCAACCCCAAAACCTTTTTATACACAACCTTGTATCACAACCTGACGTTGATCGGTGTTTTACTTCTTGTTTCCTTCCCATTCTCTTACACAACATTCTGGACTCATGGGTCAACGCCTAACCAAACTATCCAAGAGACGTGGACATTCACATCCAGAGTTAAGGCCAGCCATAATTCCTATCCCCCTACCTCTACCGGGGCCCAGCCCTCTTCCAAACTTGAGCATCGACTTGTCTTCGGGATTTAAGCGACAAAGAGCGTGCGGGCCCAAGGAAGCTGAGAGCATAGAGGACACACTAGAGTGCAGCACCCCAGGAGCGGTGCGACTGAATATGCAGCATCGGTCGGTTCGGTAAGAACATGGGTTATATTTTTTACTGGCGTACCTGTTTCTCCTGTCGGAGAATGCGTACGCGTGGGTCGATGTCTTTTTTTACGGGACTCTCTCACCAATACAACTCTCGCTTTGTATTCCGACGATTAGGTTCATGATAAATGGGTATATGAACATCTCTTTCATTGTGTTCCTTAGGGAGTTTGTTTTTCTACAATGGCGTGTATCCACGATGGCATCTGCATCCATTCAAATAATCAATTGCATTTATTGCCTAGAAATTACTTTGCTCCCGTCCACAATGAACTCGTGTCTGGTATCAAAGTTCTCGACGCTTGGTAATTATTTAAACGGCGACGAATGAGAGCCACAAAAACACTACAAGCATTGTTTTCTCATTTCTATCATTTTTCGTTTGTGCCATTCTTATTTATTAGCTGCGCAACTGGTATCTGGGCATTTGTAGGTCTCTCCTATATTTTCTCTTTGGATATTCTCGTCTACTTAGAAACCAGATACACCCTTCCACTATTATCTCATAGCCATGACCCTGCTCTCCCCTCGAAAGGAAATGGCGAAAGCCTATCCCAACAGCGAGTTCATCGGCACCGATATCGTCGAGGACTTCAAGCAGGCGGCTTTGATTGCTCCATCCAACTGTCGATTCGAGTTCGGCGACATTATTAAGGGTTTACCTTATGAGGACAATAGCTTTGATTTTGTATTCCAAAGGTTCATGACAGGGTGCTTCACCGATGAGGAATGGCTAGTGGCTATCAAGGAGTTGATCCGCGTGACAAAACCTGGAGGTTGGGTCGAGCTAAGTAAGTTGAAGAGAGAAGTGAAAAATGTGAGGGGTGAAGTGATTTACAAAATATTTTTTAAAATGATACACCGTTTATACGGTTTCACACCCCCCCACCCAACAAACAAAGTTGACAACCAAGGCTGGGCGGTTAACGCCGGACCTCGCACACAAGAATTCTTCCAGACTAGTATGTTTTTGACAGTTCTTTTGTGTGTGTGTGTGTGTGTGTGTGTGTGTGTGTGTGTGTGTGTGTGTGTACAAAAATATGAAGCACGACACTTTTCCGTAAGTTTACATTTACTAATGGCTCATTTTGGCCGTACTGCAAAGTCTACGTGATGATGAGTAAGCGTGGGATAGATGTAAGATGGTCCTCAAATTTCAGAACTGTCCTAAAAAATCAAGGATTGGAGGATGTCATATACGACTATTTCTCCGTACCCTCTGGTTGGGGTCCTGAGGAAATCGTTGAGTTCTCAGGAAAGGTAAGACCCATTTCCTCGAACTGAATCATGCTCACATAACCCAATGTTAATTGCGCATCACTCGTGCGTTTCTTTACACTTTTTAATCTCGCCTATATTCTTTTCCGTTATTTTATTTTATTTTTCCAGAATTTCATGGCCGGATTTCTTGCATTCAGAAAAAGCATGCAATCTTCCCTAGGACTCACGGACACAGAGTACGACGAGATGATTGTGGAAGCTATGCAGGAACTTCGGCCGTTTCAAACGTTTTGGAATGCTGACTTTACTTACGGCAGAAAACCACTAGCGCGTGGCAATAGCGTGGGCGAGATACTGGGATTGTAAGGTGGATAATAAATGAGTGGCTAATTTTTTTAATTAATTTATTTGTTTAAAGGGAAGGAGGGGAAGGAGGCATGATAGCAAGATAGAGTATTGGCGGAAGAACGAATCTAAATGTGACCTAGCAAAGTACGTCGATAGTAATGCCATATAAGAGAAGCGCCGTGTGTATTTATGGCAAAACCATTTATTATGCTCAATCTTTTACGCACTGCTAATATACATATACATACTCACAATATTAAATGGTAAAACTAGCTATCGATGTAATTATATTTCTATACGATTATATTCAAATTTGGTAAATATAAGGGCTTCATTCAAACCTTGCTTACACACTGGTGATTACGTAGAGAACTACGCTTGCTTGGCTACAAATAAGGTTCGACTCGTTGCTCGATGCGAGGCAGTTTTGAGCCATAAATTCGGTTTCAGATCGAGATTGTATTCTTGTAAACGAGCTCTCGAACCTTTCAGTAAAAGAGTGCGACGATTATGTCATCTCGGGTCGGACTGTCCGACTACGGACTCAACAAGTGGAACACAATGAGAATTAAGGGAAAGAAATTATTTACAAAAATTTATTGTTGTAGTGCTATTTGTTGTCTCTGCTTATCAAAGATTTTTTTGATATTACAAAATAGTCTGAATGTAGCGATTTCAACATTTGAGGAATTGTCAAGGGCAGGAAAAGAAAAGAAAAAAAAAGAACCATTATCGCTTGGAAACAATAGCGGGGAATAGCAGTTGGTCTAGCATTTTTTTAATTTTAAAAAATAATTATATTCCAGGGAGAAGATCTCATGTCGCGAAATTCTACATTTAAAAATTGCACGACAGGTCGTATTTTGCTATTCAGAAAGAATCTCACAGTCGAAATAATTCAAGTATAGTAATTCATTGAATGACAATCAGTCAAATTTTTTAACAAATCTGTAATAATATAAAGTATATTCAAAAGGATACCTATTTATGTTATTTAAATCACTAAGTTAACATGTAACTAAGTAAATCTACTATTCCACTCATTTCTACATTCACAGCTGTTATTGCATTCACTTCAGACCAAACTATTACATATACTCCACCAGGTCATAATGAATGAGATCAGATCAGACATAAAGTGATTATATATATTAATGATATCAATATTTATGCCAAGATCTTTGCAGAACACATGGTGACCCTCAAAGAAGTATTCAAGTAATTTAGAAAATATAGACTAAGAATCAAGCTAATAAATACTACTTTGGATAGAAGAAGATTGAATATCTTGAATTTATCATTAATGGAGGAGAAATTTATCTAGATTCTAAGAAGACTAAAGTTATCAAAGTCTTTTCAATATCTCAAGATAAGATAATCTTACAAGGATTTTTAAGACTGGTCTAGTTTTATAAAAAGTTTATTCTTAACTTTTTGGAAATTATCATATCTCTATATATATTGCAAAGAAAAGGAAGAGTATAGGAATGGATACTAGTAGTATAAATAGTATTTAACCTAATTAAGGAAGCATCTATTTATATATCTATAATTGCAAGACTAAATTTTATAAAAATATTTAAATTATATATTGATATATCATTATTTAAACTTAAAGTAATTCTAGCACAAGATAACAAAGATAGAAAGTATGTAATTACATACAGAATAAGCTATTTATAGAGTAGAACTTTCTTATAAAGCTATATAACTGGAATATATAGTAGTTATCTAGGCAGTATAACAGTTCTACTACTTTCTAATTAGAAAGCAGTTTATCTTAAAAATAGATTACTTAGCTCTCAAATAGCTTTAGAATAAACTAAATCTAATAGAAATATATATATAATAGTTAGCTATACTCTAGAAATATAACTTTATAATGTAATATAGAAAAGAATAGAATTATCAAAATATGAATATACTCTTATACCTATCTTAATTTATCTAAAACTGATACTCCAAACTAAAAATAATATATCTACCCAATGAATACTAAATTCTATAATAGATATCTAGATTACCTCAGTAACCTAACCTTTACTAGAATGATAAATGAAAATGATCAATGACTTATTCAGAGAATAGTACTTATGTAACTATTTTATTAAAAACAATATACTTTACTAATAAGATAAAGGAAAACACAACTTATAGTCTCTAAATACAAAAAGTAAATAGTACTTTAGATCTCTTATAACTATTAGCTAGTAGAATACATAAGTATAGATAATACTTATTAATAACTATTAGAAAATATTATTAAAAGAGTATATATTATAGTAGTAATCTCTCTGAGAGCAAGAACTACTCTCAAATAAAGAATATACTCAAATGGTTAGTAGAATATATAGTAGCTGAAATCTGACAAATTAGGGTGTTTGGCTTAGTAAGAGGAGAGATATGAAGTAAAATGTAGTAGTAACTTGAAGGGAGTGCAGAGTAGGAGAAAACTTCAATGTGGAGGGGGAGTGTAAACTAAATTTAAACTGTAGAACTACATCAGAAAAATGGTTAATTAATCTACAAACTATTTTACTAAGAGCTGTAAACTATTTTACTAAGAGCTATAAATAAAATAGTATGATAAATGTACTAATAACCAGTTATTCATTTGTTCATTGAGAATGCTCAGAGTGTCAGATACGATATCTCCTTTTGCATATCCTTACTATAGCTTTGTGCTGTGCTCTTCAGGCTTTACTATAACTGATATTGAGATATTCCAAGACTCTGTACAAACTGATTTTATTTAGATAGAAATAGAGAGGGTATTTATACAAATTGAAAGACTAAAAGACTTCACTACAAAATATTATCTGATCATTGCGAATTGCTGGACAATCTGATAAAAGATGACTTAGAGATGATCTGAGAGATAATCAATGATAGATGGAATCAGGAATCATTACTAGAAGATCACAGAACGTTCTCAAAAATCAGGCAAGTTGCACATTGATCATTACATCTGGGGGCTCAACTGGGAATGTCTCGTCCTTGAGACTAAGAGAATAAAATAAGCTTATGCAAGTGAATTGGTAATATATGAGAGAAGCTAATAAAATAAGCTCTGATTATGAGTAGGGTATATAATCCATGCTGTGATAAGCATAACATTGTTACAGGTCTTCAGTTAAACCTGTCAGTTAAATCCATCAAAGTCAACCAAAAATATAAAAATAAGAAAGTACTATTTGTTGAAATTTGATCTTCGAATATGTGTGTTTGGAGTAAAGAGCGCACTGGCTAATAAAGCCAATATGCGTGTATTTATTAATGCTAAATTATGATTGGTCGATACAAACAAAGATCGTCTAAGCCACAATTGAGTGACATATGATCAATCATTGATGCATCGATCATTGATAGGAGAGATATAATAAGCTAATAATTACAACACTTCCCCTGCTTGATATATCTCGATAAAAAATAAATAGATAAAATAAAGGAATAAAAGTAAAGTGTTCAACTGTACATCACAAATGTCATCCATGAAGTACATTTACTGCAAATAATTATATATAAAATACTACTTGAGTGATAAGAATGATGTGATAAAGAACATAAAATTTAAAAAAAATATTAGTTATGTAAGCCCATTTTTGCAATCAAAGTTTCAAGTCTTGGTCGCGCAAGTGGCTTGGTTAATGCATCGGTGATCATTTTATCTGTTGCCATGTAAACGATATCTATCACCTTTGATTCAACTTTCTCTCAAATAAAGTGGTGCTGAATGTTGATATGCTTTGATCGAGCGTGATTAATTGGATTTTTGGCAAGGGCGATTGCTGATTGGTTGTCTTCAAATAAGGTTGTTGCACAATTCGGCAAGTATCCTAGCTCA
>RBNK01001102.1:0-17728 GCA_003990785.1 Endogone sp. FLAS-F59071 | reverse complement strand
ATCGAATTTGTTGATCGATCTCAGGTACTCCTTCGCCAGATCGTTAAGCTTTGTTGATGTTGTTGGTGATGGTGATGGTCGTGGCGTGTTGCCTTCTGTAGCTGCGTTCTGATTGGTTGGCGCACTAGGTGATGTGATCGTTTTGTCGATTTTTGCCATCAATTCGCCCATTAGGGTTGCAAGCATGTCTAATTTATCTTCCTGATTTCTGATCGTTGTAGCCATCTGTTCCTGTCGATCGAGGCTAAATGCGATATTGCTCTGATGGTTGCTATCCAATCCGTCGTCGTCATCAAGGGTTTGATGTCTGTTGTCTGTTTTTGATTTAGACCGCAATCTTGTCGATCTTGTTGCTGATGACGATGATGCGTATAGATTGTCCATTTCGTCATGTCGCGTCGTTGAATGCTATGTCGTTACATGTTGTTTATCGCGTTGCTTTATCGCGGTGTCGTTTGTCGCATTGTTTATCGCTTTGTTTGACGCGTTGTTTACGATTTTAAATAAACACTTACAGTAATCGCAGTTATAATTGCGTAGATGATTACGTAGATCTCAGGTTGTCGAGCTGCAATTCGAGCGGCTCGGGGCTCATAACCTGTTGAAATTTGATCTTCGAATATGTGTGTTTGGAGTAAAGAGCGCACTGGCTAATGAAGCCAATATGCGTGTATTTATTAATGCTAAATTATGATTGGTCGATACAAACAAAGATCGTCTCAGCCACAATTGAGTGACATATGATCGATCGTTGATCCATCGATCATTGATAGAAGAGATATAATAAGCTAATAATTACAACAGTATTACCATTTTCAAAAATACCTTTAGTAGTATTATCTATTGAAGCATTTTCTTTTCCTATATTACTTATCTTAGCATTACTCTTTTCTGAAATACTTTATAGTATTTTCTTTCTATTTATTACTACTTTTAGTAATTTCCTTTTTGATTATTATCTTTTACAATATTATCTTTTACTGTAATACTTATTTCAGTATTTCTTTTTGAAATATTACTACTATTAGAAATACTATCTTAGACAGCTACCTTTATAACAGTACTATCTGATCTTTTGTATAAATACCTCTCAATTCTTTATTCAATAAACTTTAGTCTAGTCTTAGTTTCAATTTCAATGTAGTAACTCCTATATAAGAAACCAATACTCTAAACTTTTATAAATCTCTACAAGAGCTGGAACCTCAAGAGGCTTATATAATGCAGATAGTTGTAGACTTATTAAATTGATATTCTACACTATTCTTACAACTTTCTAACAACTGAGTTCAATAGCAATATATACTCAAGATTCCTTTGAAAGCTAAAGATCTTACCCTTTCTATATATATTAAGAGTACTAAAGACTATAGGTCTGAAATTATAAATAATAATCTTATAAAAAGAAACAAAGTACTTTCAATATCTTAGAAACCTTACAACAAACTTAAAGATTTCTAAGTCTAATACAGATTAGTATTATCAGATGCTTCCTTATAGGTAGTTTTATAAGAACTCTCTTATAACTTAGTAACAGTAGTAATAAAAAACTATTATATAATAACTAACAATGAGAACTATACTATTAATATTTTACAAAGGCCTAGAATTATTAATTTATTTTAGACATGACTGATATACTTGAAGTATTACTAAAAATACTATATATATCTGATTTTCAATAGCTAGAGAGATAATATATATTACAGAACCCTTCAAGTAGATATAATATTAATAACTACTATAAAGTAATAATTCAACAACTATAGCTCATTTACAAGGTAAAGTATACCTTGAACTCTATAATGAACTTTTAAAGAAATTTGAAAACTCTCTTAGAACTAATACCTATTTCAAAGTATTTTAAGACTTTCTTTATAAGAATATCAAGGGAGATTATAATATTATTTTAATTATACAAGTAGAACACTATTTTACTAGCCTTACATCTACTGTATAAGGATGTAATAATCAACAAATCATCAAAGAGTAGATTACTAACTTATCATTCAATTACTCAATATACCAAGGCATTATTTATTACTAAATTACAAATAGATTATTTGAGAAACTAGTTGTAAAAGGTCTTATACAATTTGCAAAAACAATACTATTAGAATCAATTATATCTATTATACCATTATCTATCAAAGAATCTATCAACCTTATAACTTGGTAGCAGTAGTAATGAAAAACCTATTCTTAATAAAAAATCTGCTTAGAAAACCTTTAACATAGTAAGATACAACTTTAGTAGCAGTAATAATAATATACTAATACTTAATATAATGAACATTTAGTATTATTACAACTGTAGAATTATTGACATTTGAAAAACATATATTATATATATTTTATTAAGACTTAATTTTTTTGAAATACTTGTAATATACTCAGAGTAATACTAAACATCTATACAAATCAGTAAGAAGACTATAACATTAAAGAAGAATAGAGATGATCACAACAATGAGAGATATAGATGAACTTCAAAAGTAGGTAAACTTTATGAATAGACTTCATAAAGATATATCAATATAAGCAATCTTAAGAAGATAATATGAATTATTTATTAGAGATGTAGATTACCAAATTAATATTGATAGAGATGAATAATATATTTTAAAGTAACAAGTACTAGCTAATCAATAAAACTAGCTAAAATAGAAATAGATAAATAATTACTAAAAAAACAATTATCAGTAACAACTAGACTATAAACTGAATAATTAATAATTAAAAGGATATATATTAAGAAAATAATTATCTATTTAGATTTACTTAGACATTGACTCCTAAATAAAAGAAGAAGAAGACTGTAATGTACAATAAAAGGCAATATAAGTTCTCTATATATTTACTTGCTTCTTAAATCTTAGAACTATATAAGGAGACCAAAGTTCTGAAAACTAGAACTTAACCTTATTAATAGCTTGGTGTTTTCAGACATCAACCCAATCTTTAACAATTGTAAAAGAAGTATATATATTCTCTTAATCATCTAATAAAGGCCAAGGAGACTATGTAGATCTTGGAGACTTAGGACTCCTGACAATATAGCTAATTTAATCATTAAAAAGAAAACATAAGAAAATTACTAAGTAATCTTAACAAATAGATAAGAATCACATCAAAACTGAATTATAATTACTAGTCTTCAACTTTATTACTTATAATAAGTGTAGTAAAGGTTCTGCTAACTATCAAGCTAATAAACTTAGAAGAAGAAAGTACTATCAAAGCTATAATTAGTTTAGTAATCAGTTCAGCTATTATAATAGAAACTCATTTGATAAATTGGTCAAATCAATTATAAGGCTTTATAATTTATACTTTAGAAATCCACCTTCTATAATAATAAGATTGTTATTACCAACTATATAAAGAAATATCTAAAGTATTTAAGCAATTTAAAAAGTATAATAGAAACATAGTAGAAAAGAACTACTTATAAGTTAAAAACACTTTAAGAGATTTTGACTTATAATAAGACTTATATATAAACCTAGAGTAGAAGTCTTTATAAATTGATGCTTGGGAGGATACTTGTTATCATCATCCTAGCAATGCTTACTAAGAATAGAATGATTTGAAAGAAGAGCTTCATAAATAACCTCTATCAGAAAAATGGTTAATTAATTTATAAACTATTTTACTAAGAGCTATAAACTATTTTGCTAAGAGCTATAAATAAAATAGCTATAAATATAAATACTAGTCATAGACTATAAACTATTATTAGCAAACAGCTATGAACTACTCTAGAACTTCACTAGAATAATATCATGAACTACAAACACCTCTAGAACAATATTGCAAACTATAAACTAGCTAGAATAGCCTATAAATAGCCTGTAAACAGCCTATAAGCACAGATACTAGTCATAGACTATAAACTGAAAATAGTTTTCTAATGTCATTATTACCTTTATAAAGGATAGAAGAACTTAACTCTATAAAATCATCAATAGTAACTGAATATCTTTAGAACTATGAAGTTATAGTGAAAATATAAAAAAAAAGAGTAGTATATGATTTAGAAAACTTTTTAGAGTTATAAAAAAGATAGAAATATCAGATGACTCTATTTTTATATTTATCAAATTAATTATAAATCTAAATCTTAGCATAACCTCAAGAACTTATTCAGACTATATTGCTAACTCAAGTATATAAAATAACCCTTATTGAAGAGAATAGATGAATCTGGATAATAAGAGCAAGATATATAATGAATTACTAAAAGAAAGTAAGTTATCAAAAACAGAATTATATATAAATCCTATACTCCAAAATCTTATAACTAATACTTCATAATGAGATTCAGTCTAACCAATATGTAATATTCAGACAAGTATAACATATATATATATATATATATACCTATCTAAATAACTCATCTTATTATTAGAATACTAGCCTAGTTAACAAATAAGCTTATATAAATAAGTCAGAAAGCCAGAACACCCAATTGAGAACCCAATCTGCACTGTAAGAGTAATAATATTAGATATTACAAATAACTGTTACTGTGCTATAATACTATATAGAATATTCTAGTTACTCAAAATAGAATTACCCAATATAGTAGTTTCTGATTTGAAAATACCAAATAAGGTATTGCCAAATAGGGCATTGCTAATTGAGAAATTACACAATAAGGAAATTCTATTTTTAGGAAATTTCTTTTATAGTAATACTATTTTTAGAAATACCTTTAGTAGTATTATCTATTGAAGTATTTTCTTTTTCTATATTACTTATCTTAGTATTACTTTTTTCTAAAATACTTTATATAGTATTTCCTTTCTATTTATTACTATTCTTAGTAATTTCCTTTTTGATTATTACCTTTTACAATATTACCTTTTACTATATTACTTATTTTAGTATTTCATTTTGAAATATTTATTAAAAAAATAGTTAATTAATCTATAAACTATTTTACTAAAAGCTGTAAACTATTTTACTAAGAGCTATGAACAAAATAGTTATAAATATAGATGCTAGTTATAGACTATAAACTATTATTAGTGAATAGCTATGAGCTACTCTAAAACTTCTCTAAAATAATATTATAAACCACAAACATCTCTAGAACAATATTGCAAACTGCAAACTAACTAGAATAGCCTATAAACAGCTTACGAGCACCGATGCTAGTTATAGACTATAAACTGAAAATAGTTTCTTAATATTACTACTATTAGAAGTATTATCTTAAGCAGCTATCTTTATAGCAGTACTATCTGATCTTTTATATAAATACCTCTCAATTCTTTATTCAATAAACATCAGTTCAATCAGTCAAGTTTAATTAGTTCTTAACTCCTCTTTATAACCCTTATATAATATATTGATCTTATATAAATCTCTATAAAAGCTAGTGTTGAAGTTTGATCTTCGAATGTGTTTGGAGTAAAGAGTGCACTGGCTTATGAAGCCAATATGTGTGTATTTATTGATGCTAAATTATAATTGGTCGATACAAACAAAGATCATCTAAGCCATAATTGAGTAACATAACGATCAATCGTTGATGGGAGAGAGAGATATAATAAGCTAATAATTTCAACACTCCCTCTGCTTGATATATCTCAATAAAAATAAATAAATAAAAAAAAAAATAAAAGAATAAAAATAGAGTGTTCAACTGTACATCATGAATAGCATCCATGAAGTATATTTACTGCAAATAATTATATATAAAATACTACTTGAGTGATAAGAATGATGTAATAAAGAACATAAAAGTTTTAGAAGGTTAGTTATGTAAGCCCATTTTTGCGATCAACATTTCAAGTCTTAGTCACGCAAGTGGCTTAGTTAATGTATCAGTGATCATTTCATCTGTCGCCATGTAAACAATATCTATCACCTTTGATTCAACTTTCTCTCGAATAAAGTGGTGCTGAATGTCGATATACTTTGATCAAGCATGATTAATTGGATTTTTGGCAAGGGTAATTGCTGATTGGTTGTCTTCAAATAAGGTTGTTGCATAATTCAGCAAATATCCTAGCTCATCCAATAGGGTACATAGCCAAATGGCTTCTTTCATCACATGTGCTAATGCCATATATTCTGCCTCAGTTGTTGATAGGGCAACAGTTGGTTAGTGTTTGCTTGACCAGCTGATGGCTCCTCCTGATAGGTTGAAAATATAGCCCGTGGTTGATCGTCGTGTGTTAATGTCTCCTCCCCAGTTGGTATCGCTGAAACCAATCAGTCTTAGATCCTGATCACATCCAAGGCACAGCTTATAATTAGCTGTTCCTTTAATATATCTTAATAATTGTTTGAGGGCATAGTGATGTTCTTGCATTGGATTGGCCAAAAATTGACTGATAATGCTGACAGCAGCAGCTAGATCAGGTCTCATCCCAATCATCAGGTACATTATGCTACTGATCATTTGTCTGAATAGACTTTGGTCTACAGATTTTCCTCCTTTAGCTTTGAGTTGAATGGATGGATCAAGAGGTGTACTGATTAGCTTGGCATCCATCATATTAAACCTTATAATGATTTGATTGGTGAAGTGGCTTTGATCAATTGTGATCGTATGTGTTTTTCGATTGCGCATGACTCGAATACCCAAAAAATGTTTAATTTCGCTACAGTCCATCATATCAAATGCATTGCTAAGTTCTGCCTTGAATTTTTTCATTGTTTCCATCAAATCAGTCAGAATTAGTAGATCGTTGATATATATGGCAATAATTATTAGTGATTGATCTTCTTATCTCCTTCTTAGATAAATGCTGTGATCTGATTGTAGTCTTGTAAAATTTGATTGGCTGAGGTAGTTGTCGATCTTCTGATTCCACATATGAGGTGATTGCTTTAGTTCATACAGTGATTGATTGAGCTTATACACAGCTCTTGATGACAGCTCTGATTGGTCGATTTCTTCAGGTACCATCATATAGATCTCTTCATCAAGATCGCCATTCAGGAATGCAGTTTTTATGTCCATTTGGTGGATTTCTAGGTTTAGGGTTACTCCGATTGATAAAAGTGCCCTGATCGATGTAAATTTCGCCACAGGAGCAAATGTTTCATTGTAATCAATTCCTTGCTGTTGTGAATATCCCTTAGCCACTAATCTTGCCTTATACCTAGCAACCAATCCATCAGTGTTGAGTTTCTTTTTAAATACCCATCTGCATTCAATCGGCTTGTGTCCTGCAGGCACCTCAGGTACATCATCCACATGTCATTATTCTTAAGTGATTTAAGCTCTTGATTGATTGCTTCCTCCCAAAGCTTTGTGTCAAGCAGAGAAATTGCCTCCTTATAAGTCATTGGGTCATCGGTCAATTCAATTAAATTAGCTTCTGACATGCAATCTTGCCAAATTTATAGAGCTTCAGTATTGATCAATTATTCGATTAGCTCCCAGGTATTGTCATCATTATCATAGCCTAGCCATTTAACCAGATATTGCCTTTTTTCATCAATCTTGCATTCTCCAATGATTGCTTCAATAATATATTCTTGATCTTCTGGATTAATGATTGTTGGGGATTTTAATATAATAGATTCATCAAATGTGACATCGTGGCTGATCTCTATCTTCCTATTGGTTGGATCCCAGAGCCTGTATACCTTCTTTTCATTATGATAGTCAATCATTTTAAGCTTTTTGGATCAGGGCACCAGTTTCGACCTTTTTCCCTTATGAATATACATATATGCATCAGCCCATATGTAAGAGTGATAGATATAAAAGCAGCAACAAACACTTGCAGAAACATAACAAACAATCATGCCCCGATTCAACAATGACGAATACCTCTATAGCTGAGTCATTGAAGCATACTGAGCCTTAGAAGACCCTCCATCCGAACTACTACCTGAGGAAGGATCTGCCCTATGAAGGACTCAAATAATAATGAAAAATATCGACATTGCTCAGAAACAACAAACACAAGATGAATTTCAGGCCTACTATAAGATTGCCAGGATCTGGGAAGAAGATCTTGAACACGTATGGGACCGAAGACATGCAGAAGCATGCAAACGAGCACTACATCAAGGGATTCTCCTCCAATCTCAAAGGATTGCCCTTCGGATTTACGGACTCTTCCAGTTCTGACCAGCCGCCTTGAAAAGACTTACCAGAATTGGACCATCCACATTTCACCAACTGTCTCAAATTGCCTTTGAAGAACTTAAAGAAGAAATCCATGTAATACAAAGAGATTTCGACCAATTGGAACAGTTCCTTGATTTGTGAAACCTTTTAACTGTCTTAAATCTTTTAACCGTCTTAAATCTTTAACTATCTTAAATCCATAACTTATATAACTTGTTATATCATATAAATTCATAATCAGTTTATATTTTGAATAGCCAATAGTTTTTCGAGTAGTAACCTGGGCAGCTACCCATATAGCACCTTGAGAAATTGTATAAATATCCCTCAATTCTTTATTCAATAAACCTCAGTTCAATAGCAGTGCACACTCAAGATCCCTTTGAGAGCTAAAGATCTCACTCCATTCTACACACATCAAGAAGTGCTAAAGACTATAGGTCTGAAATTCACAATTAATAATTTTATAAAAGAAACAAAGTACTTTCGATACCTTAGAAACCTTGCGACATACTCGGAGATTCCTAAGTCCAACGCGGATTAGTATCATCAGATACTTCCTCATAGGCAGTTTAGGAGAAACCCCCTTACAACTTGGTAGCAGTGGTAACGAAAAACTGTATAATCAGAAACATACTACTAATAATTTTACAAAGGCCTAGAATCATCAATTCCTTTTTAGACACGACCGACGTACTCAGAGTGCTACTAAAAACACCACACACATCTTACTTCCAACAGCCAGAGAGGCTATATACATCACGGAACCCTTCAAGTGGACACAATATCAGCAACTGCTATGAAGCACTGATTCAACAACAGTAGCTCGTTTATGAGGTGAAACATACCTTGAACTTTACAATGAACTTTTAGAAGAATTCGAAAACCCTCTTACAACCGAAGCCTACTTCGAAGTATTTCAAGATTTCCTCTATGAAAACATCAAAGGAGATCGAGACATTGTTTCCATCACACGAGCTAAACACCAATTCACCAACCTTACAACTACCATACAAGGATATAATAATCGACAAGTTATCAAAGAGTGGATCACCAACTCGCAATTTGATTACTCAACACACCAAGGCACCGTTTACTACAGAATTGCAAACAGATTATTCGAGAAATTAGTAGCAGAAGACCTCACACGATTTGCCGAAACAACACCATTAGGACCTACTGTACCTATCACACCACTATCGATCGAGGAACCTATCAATCTTACAGCATCTACATTCCGACATATACCCGGACCCAGCAAACCAACATTCAGAGAAGCAACCAATATAAGTGACTTACACGAACCTGAGACAACTGTCTATCACGACGCTGACACTGCATTTATTGAAGACGCCGATACAACTGTTCGAAGAATCACACTCGAAGCTGACATACTTGAAGAATCAGAAGACCTCGATTCAGAAGACGAAATACTTGATTACAAAGTCAGAGAATACTTCCAACAAACCAACAGAGGAGAAAATGAACTTCCAACATCACCACTAATTGCACTAACTATATTTACTGATATAATGGCCGACGCCGCAATAGCCGCACTGACCACACAAGTAGCAGCCTTAACTGCACTTGTAGGACAAGTAGCACAACTTAGTTAGACAACTAAGGCAGTCAATCTACAACCCTTTGATGGAGAAGCAAAAGAAGTTGCCGCATTTATATCAGCCGTCGAAGCCAATTACAATGCTAACAGCTGGAACGATGATCGAGTACCGGATGATAGACTCACCAACAATGTCAATCATATACCTGAACAAGTATATGCCAAGTCATATACACAAGTCAACAAAATTGCTGGATTTCTCAGAAAATCAGCAGCAATCTGGTGGCAAAATCTGCCTAGAAAACCTTTGATCTGGCAAGATACAACTTTGGTAGCAGCTCAAATAGCTAATGCAGCCCAACCAGGATATCTAAACATCCCCGTCCAACAAGGTCTTAGATCCTTACTGATCGACAAATTCCGCAGTAGTGCACATATTGCCGAAGCAAAGAAACGACTAGCCACAGCAAGATTCAACACTAAAGGAAACAAAACCTTTGAAGCCTTCGCTGCAGAAATCGATGCCGATCTCATCATCATTGGGATGCCTTACGATGATGACAATCACATCACTTGTAGTGCATGAGCCGACACCTTATTCAAGACCCTTCCGCAGTGGCTTGAAACTCACATTAAAGAGAGAGGGAGCCCATGTGCTCACGAACAATAGTGTTTCGGCATGGTCATCAAATCAGCATGTACAATTCTATTAGCACAACAAACACGGACAGAAAACAGGAATCAAAACTCTGGCTCAAGCAGCAAACCAACAACTAGTACTTACCGACGAGAAGGATTCAACCCACGAGGAGGATTCAGAGGAGGACGAGGAAATTACAACAATAACCCGACATGGCGAAACAATTTTAAGAAAGAAGAAAACAAGGATGACTGGAAGAAAATGAAGACTTGCTTCAATTGTGGAAAACGTGGACATATCACACCTGATTGTAGAAGTACTCATACTATTTCAGGAGAAAAGATCACAAAGAAAGAAGAAACCAAAGGTACAAGCAAAAGAATGACTACCGAAGAAGAAACGGATCCCAGAGATATCAGCCGACTGTACATAATTGAAGAAAAATATGGCCGAAGATACTGCAAGTTGAACAAGCAAGAACAAATCACCCTCATCAATTGGAACATGGTGCAAACAAGATGCCCATTCTGTGACCAACACATCTATTGCACAGAACACATGTGTAACTGTTCAACAACTCACCTCATACCAGATGAATCCAAAGTAGAAGACTTCCTCATCATCAAAAAGAAGGATCGAAGAATAAAACCGCAACCAAGACACCGACAGATGCCACCAATAAATAATGGACCCTACCATGGCAAAAACTCACACCCTTACGCCAACAACACTGGAGAAATCTACGACATTTTCTGGAGAAGCTATCAATACGTTGGCAAAGGAAAGTTCTGGGGAGACAAGAAAAGATACGAACAAGGAGTATATTGGGACGAAATCTACCCACAAGATCTTTGGACTGTCCATAACTCATCTATGATTGATGGCAAGGGATGTGATCCAGCCTACAATGGCACTTGGCAAGAACTGGCCGACATTGAAGAAGGAAGGCAAGAAGATGAAGAAGAAGAACAGGAAGAATCATCAGAAGATGAACGACTATACATAATACAAGAAACCAACAACGAAACCAACTTCCTAGTCGAAAAGAAGCACCCAGATGCTATAATACCTACCAAAGGAACAGCAAACTCTGCAGGATATGATATCCATGCAAACGAAGATGCATTAATTCCACTAGGATCAATTTTTCTGATCAAGACAGGAATCGCCCTGAAGCCACCAACTGGAACTTATACATAAATCCTAGATAAAAGCAGCAAAATCAAGGAAGGAATCTCGATCAAAGCAGGAGTTATTGATGCGGACTATACTGGCGAAATTATACTCACAGTACACAACTTATCTGCTCACCGCAAATACCGAGTCACCAAAGGAGCCAAGCTAGCGCAACTCATATTCATTAAACTGGACAACTCAGTAATAGCCAAAGTCGTAGAACAGCTTCCAAAAACCGAACGAGCTGCAGGAGGATTTGGATCAACAGACAAAAAGAAACCTACACTCACCAAAGACGAACAATAGTACCTGAAAATGGCACAAGGAATAGTACCATATGGATGCTGTCCTCATGGAAACAGAACCTACTGTGTAGACGACGCCTGGAAATGCTGGAGTTGCATAGAAGAAAGCAAGAAACTACAAATTCAACAGTTAGCAAAAGAAGAAGAAGAAGCCAAACAAGCTCGCAAAGCCATAAAATTACCAACCAAGGAGAAGAAAACGGATTGGTCAATCGAAGATACAACAGACATGTGGTCTATCGAAGAAATGAAAGTGGAAGAAGAAGAAAAAGTAGAACACGGAACCTTATCATCACTCGGGAAGAAGACAGAACTTCTTTTCTACAAAGGAACAATGAAGAATGAAACAGTCAATGTACTGATCGACAGTGGAGCAACATGTAATTTTATCAGCAAACAGCTAGCCGATCAACTCAAAGTAATCAAGTCACCCCGCGAAGCAGCAATGATTGTAGAAGTTGCCGATGGAAGAACCCAACGAGTCACCCATACTGCCAAGAACCTTCCAATATCAATCGAATCATACCAGGATGCACTGAATTTCGAAATTATAGGTATGCCCGGACCAAGTGTAGTATTTGGAAAGAGTTGGCTAGATCAGAAGAATCCTAACATCGACTGGCCAAGTGGAACTATGGAGTTTACTCATCGAAACAAGGACATCAAATTGGTCTCCAAATCAAGAAACGGCAAGATCTGACTCTACTCAGCTAAAAAATTCTACCAACATCTCGAAAAAGATGACATAGTTTACTGTTGCATTATTACAGAAAAAGATATTACTAAAATTACCACCGAAACGGACATAGATATTAATAGCTTGGACATATCTTTACAACCACTTATCACTGAATTCGCAGACCGATTTCCTATAAACTTACCAGAAGGACTACCACCAAAATGAAGTATCGATCACCGAATTGACTTAATACCTGGCGCAGAACCACTATTCAAGAAAATTTATCAATTATCCGGACCAGAGTTACAAGAAATTCAAGAAGGAGTTCAGTTAGACAAAGAAGCACAAAAAATCATAGAAGAACTCAAGACCAAACCGGATATGACAAACAAATTCAAGATCCGAAACAACAATCTCTATTATGAAGATCAACTCTTCATACCATCAAATCTTCATATCAAGATTCTACAAGAACACTACGATATACCCTTAGCAGGCCACTTCGGATTTGATAAAACTTATGAAGCACTTACCAGAAACTTTTACTGGTCAAAAATGTTTACAAGCACCAAGAGCTTCATAGCCTCTTGTGACACTTGTCAACGTAACAAAACACTCCGACAATCACCCGCTGGACTATTACAACCACTACCTATACCTGCCGAAAAATGGAAGCAAATCAGTATGGATTTCATTGTCCAACTGCCGAAAACAATATCTGGGAAAGACGCAATAACTGTCTTCATCAATTGACTCAGCAAACAAACTCACTTTGTTGCAAGCAAAACAACTGATACCACACCAGAAGTAGCAAAAATATTTTTCGATAATATTTTTCACCTACATGGGTTACCACAAATTATTATCTGCGACCGAGATCCAAAATTTACAAGCAACTTTTGGCAATCGCTATTCAAAACACTTGGAACAAAAATAGCACTCTCAACTGCATTTCACCCACAGACTGATGGACAAACAGAATGCATGAACCAAACATTGAAACAAATGCTTAGAACTTACATCAACTATCGACAGAATGATTGGGATGAACACTTAACTGCCGCCGAATTTGCATGCAATAATGCTTAGCAAAAGTCAACGAAACTATCACCATTCTTCCTGAATTATGGCTACCACCCACTGACACCAGCAACTCTGTTACTGGAAAAGGTCGAATCAACAGTACAAGCCATGAATGACTTCACCACATGAATGACCAACCTGCTAACCAAGGCACAAGATGCAATTCGCGAAGCATAAGTACAACAGACAAGATACGCAAATGAAAAAAGGCGTGAAGAATCATTTGAGATAGATGAAATAGTCTTACTGTCCTCAAGACATATCACATTGTGACAATTATCTAATCAACCTTCAAAGAAACTTCAGAACAAGTTTCTCGGACCATTCAAGATTATCGCAAAAATATCAGCTGTTGCTTACAAACTGGAGTTACCACTAACAATAAAGATTCACCCCATGTTTCATGTATCACTACTGAAATGTTACACACTGAACAATGATGATCTATTTCCGGATAGACAAGTCATACCACCCACACCAATTTTGGTCAATGACGAAGAAGAATTTGAAGTAGAAGAAATCTTAGATCAACAGATTACCAAACAAGGCAACAGATCGACACCGCAATACCTAATCAAGTAGAAAGGATACCCCTTATATGATGCTACATGGGAACCGCTTAGCAATCTGACAAATGCAGATAAAGCACTGGAAAAATATCACAAGTCCTTACAGAAATAGCGTGGACGCTATTTTCTCAAAGAGGGAAGAGTTGTAAGAGTGATAGATATAAAAGCAGCAACAAACACTTGCAGAAACATAACAAACAATCATGCCCCAATTCAACAATGACAAATACCTCCATAGCCGAGTCATTGAAGCATACCGAGCCTTAGAAGACCCTCCATCCGAACTACTATCTGAGGAAGGATCTGCCCTACGAAGGACTTAAATAATAATGAAAAATATTGACATTGCTCAGAAACAACAAACACAAGACGAATTTCAGGCCTACTATAAGATCGCTAGGATCTGGGAAGAAGATCTTGAACACGTATGGGACCAAAGATATGCAGAAGCATGCAAACGAGCACTACATCAAGGGATTCTCCTCCAATCTCAAAGAATTGCCCTTTGGATTTACGGACTCTTCCAGTTCCAACCAGCCGCCTTGAAAAGACTTACCAGAATTGGATCATCCGCATTTCACCAACTGTCTCAAATTGCCTTTGAAGAACTTAAAGAAGAAATCCGTGTAATACAAAGAGATTTCGACCAATTGGAACAGTTCCTTGATTTGTGAAATCTTTTAACCATCTTAAATCTTTTAACCGTCTTAAATCTTTAACCATCTTAAATTCATAACTTATATAACTCGTTATATCACATAAATTCATAATCAGTTTATATTTTGAATAGCCAATAGTTTTTCGAGTAGTAACCTGGGCAGCTACCCGTATAGCACCTTGAGAAATTGTATAAATATCCCTCAATTCTTTATTCAATAAACCTCAGTTCAATAGCAGTACACACTCAAGATCCCTTTGAGAGCTAAAGATCTCACCTCATTCTACACACATTAAGAAGTGCTAAAGACTATAGGTCTGAAATTCACAATTAATAATCTTATAAAAGAAACAAAGTACTTTCGATACCTTAGAAACCTTGTGACATACTCGGAGATTCCTAAGTCCAATGCAGATTAGTATCATCAGACGCTTCCTCATAGGCAGTTTAGGAGAAACCCCCTTACACCATATGACATGCAAGTTGCTGATATCAGGCTTGTGACCGTGCCATAATTCAAATAGTGAAGCACTCTCCTTATTGGCTTGCATTGGCAATCAGTTGCATAAATATGTAGCACTTATAGCAAGTTCCACCCAAAGTTCATCAGGTATACCAGCAGTAATTTTAACTGCCCGGATTGACTCCATCAATGTCCGGTTATATCGTTTAGCTACACCATTTTGTTGCGGCATGTCCGGCATCGTCATTTCATGATGAATTCCGTTTTTGATTAAAAATTTACACATCTCGGTGTTTATATACTCTTCTCCTCCATCTGATTGGAGAATCTTGAGTTTTCAGCCCGATTACATCTTGGTGAATGCCTTGAATGTCCGGAATCAATCAAATGTATCACTTTTGTTGTCAATAAAATATATTGTGATGTAGCGAGTGGCATCATCGATAAATGTTAATATATATTTTGCTCCATTAACTGATGGCGTGGGCATTGGCCTATACAGATCTATGTGCACTCTTCCGATAGGCTCCATTGATCAATTTTTCACATATCTGAACGGCTTGCAGTGCGACTTCACATGTTTATACCCGGCATATATTTCGATATGTCCAGTCGACAGCTGCACATCTCTGAGCCCTGTAATAAATTTGTTGATTGATTGCAGAGTATTTCGGCCCGGATGGCCTAGTCGGTGATGCCATAATGTATAGTCATTAATCTTGGAATCAGCGATGTTTGCAATCTTGGAATTGGCGATATTTGCTTCTAGCTCTAGCTCTGGTGATGTCGATAAATGAAATAGGTCGCCATTGGCTTGTCTGATTTTGACTTCTTCGTGATCTGTACCGATTTTAATTACTAATCTGTCACTCTTGAAGGTTATGTCATTTCTGTCACATGTCAATGCCTGTACAGATATTAAATTTCTAGTGATCTCCAATACATATAAGACATCTCGTAATTTCAGCTCGTCATCAAGCTCAATTATCCCAATATGCATCGCATGTAATTTCTCATTCCCTGCACACGTGACCAAGCTGTTGTGCTCAGCCACTGTCTCAAAAATCTCCAATTGGTTGAATATATGTTGTGTGGCACCCGAATCAATGATAGCGCCAATTACCAGATTTGCTTCAGCTCTCGGTTTAGCCTTTTCTTTTTCTTTTTCTGTTTTTACCCAATCATTGAATTTGTTGCATTAAGATATTCTGTGTTCTCCCTTATAGATGTAATATTTCTGAGGGTGTCCCTGAAAATTCCTACCTCAATTAGCTCTGCAATTGCTGCCTCAGTTGCCTCTGTCATTATGACCTTCTTGATTATTTCTGTTATTGTTATTATAGCCTTAGCTTCATCCAGCGTTTCTGCCTCAGTTGTCGTGACCACTGCCTCGGTAGCCACCTCGGTCACCACCTTGGTATCTGCCTTGGTTACCACCTCAGTAGCCACCTCGGTCTGTCGCGTAGGCTTCGTTGTACCTTGGTTTATTATCCAGGTCGAACCTGATGCATACGAGTTGTAAAGCCTCCAGTATTGTCGGTATATTCTCCTATGCAAGTATTAATTCCTGGTACCTGGGGCTTAGACTCTAGAGATATTGCGGTATAGCTTCTGTGTCAGTCATGTCTTCGATTTGTGCCATAATCTGGTTGAATGCATCATTATAATCTTTGATCAATTCTTTTTGCTTTATCATCGCAAGCTTATCGCACATTCATAGCAATTGTTCCATTGGTGCGTATTTTTGCATCATAGCCTCTTTAAGCTCATTCCATGAATCAAATTCTCCCGATGTATTCATGTACCTCCATAGCCACATTCTAGCATTGCCTATAATCTTACTGATCACTGTATTGACTTCCTCCTTTTATACTAATAGATTGGCACTGGTGATAAATTGCTCTATGGCATCAAAGTAATCAAACAATCTAGGTGCGCCTTCTGATCCATCGAATTTGTTGATCGATCTCAGGTACTCCTTCGCCAGATCGTTAAGCTTTGTTGATGTTGTTGGTGATAGTGATGGTTGTGATGTATTGCCTTCTGTAGCTGCATTCTGATTGGTTGGCACACTAGGTGATGCATTTGTTTTGTTGATTTTTGCCATCAATTTGCCCATTAGAGTTGTCAGCGTGTGTTAGGGGGTTTCTCCTAAACCGCCTGTGAGGAAGCGTCTGATGATACTAATCCGCGTTGGACTTAGGAATCTCCGAGTACGTCGCAAGGTTTCTAAGGTATCGAAAGTACTTTGTTTCTTTTATGATATGATTAATTGTGAATTTCAGACTTATAGTCTTTAGCACTTTTTTGATGTGTGTAGAAGGGGTTGAGATCTTTAGCTCTCAAAGGGATCTTGAGTGTGCACTGCTATTGAACTGAAGTTTATTCAAATGAAAACTAAGGGGGTATTTATACAAGAAATCAGATAGTACTGCTATAAAGGTAGCTGCCTAAGATAGTACTTCTGATGGCGGTAATACTAAAAGGTAATAA
>RBNK01001101.1:0-17745 GCA_003990785.1 Endogone sp. FLAS-F59071 | reverse complement strand
ATTATTCTCAGGGGCTAGAGATAGATCATCATAAGCTTGAGAGATAACTTATGAGTTTGCTATAGTATCAGTCTTAGAGTCTTTAAATGCTGTAAAATTGAAAGTTATAAGGGGGTTCAAACTCTAAGTTCATCAGTTTATCAGGGACTATAGCATTGAAGTCAAGGGCTATAACTTTGGCAGAACTATTAAGACCATTGGGTTCAAACATCTCAAAATTATTGAATATGTATTTTTCATTATTCTAGATAGCAGTATCATTATCCTTGAAGGATAAGAAGGCTTCCTCTAGGTCAAAATCTTCTAGGAGAGTATCTAAAATATCTAGACACTGTTCAGAAGTGAGTTTTCCCCATTGATGAGAGCTGAGTTTTCCAAGGTGGGAGAGTACTAATAGCCAGTATTTGAAGAATTGATATGTCTTCTCATCAAGTTTTCTTTCTCTTGCTATAAGTCCTAAGTCTTGAGTAACCTATTCTTCATCTTGTACTTCTTAAGCATCTATGGTAGTCTCCAATGTATATCCAATATAGTAATAAGACTTAATAAAAAATACATTTTAAACCCTTGAAAAGTTGGTTAGGTTGTTGTGAGTAATGTTCATCATATCTATAAGATCTTCTATATAGTTTATTTCAATAGGGGCTCATAGTTCCAGTTCTCTATATAACAGAGCTTGTCTAATTATACTGGTTATAGTAGATATATCTAAGGGTAGTAGTTGAGTTCTTCTAGCAATATTAGTTCTATAATATAGTCCTATTCTCTTATTGGCAGTATTCCTAATTAGTAGCATTTCTTTAATATTAGATATTTTATAGTTGTTACTGAGGTTAAAATATATATCTCCTTTCATTACTTCTCTATTTATAAGTATCATCTCTTGATGGTAAATAAATCATTCTCATCAATAATATTGTTTAACTTTCTGGCAGTAAATTAGAGTAAGCTGAATTGTTCCATTTGGGTTCCAGATCCAGATCAAAGTTCCCTTCATGTCTTGAATATAGTAAGGTTCTTCCCATTTTAGTTTGAGCTTTGCTGACTAGTTTGATTCCACTATGTTCCAGTAGATTAGAATTTTATCTTTAATATTTAAGACTTCAACTAGAGGGTTCTTATACTTTTATCAATCTTATACTCTTTGAATAAACTTCTGTACCTTGCTTCTGATTTATTTTAGTCATTCTATATCATGTATTATTAAACTCCAAATTTGCTCTTTATGAGATTCTCATATATTAGTAATAGATACTCCTCTATTTGGCAATCTCCTAAGACTAGTTTAAAAGAGCTGAAGGTTATAGTCTTTTGTAATACATATTGAATTGCAAATAATACTGATGGTAACTAAAAATCCCAGTCTTTATATGTTGTAGTTATTTTTGAGAAGATGTTCTTAATAGTCTAGTTCATTTGCTCAGTAAGTCTATTTTCTTGAGGGTGGTAAGTGGTTGTCTTAATGTGTTAAATTCAGTATGTTTGATTAAGTTTCTTAACTAAGTTGTTACAAAATTCTAATTCTCAGTCTAATGTAATTTGTTGAGGTATTTCATATTAGCAGATAATTCTTTCATGAATAAATTCAGATATTGTATATGTATCTGATATCTTCAAAAATTCTGCTTTAAATCATTTGGTAAGCTAATTTATTGTGATGATGATATATTTTTTTCTGGTAAGGGTCCTTAGTAAGAGTCCAATTATATCAATTTCAATATATTTAAAGGAGGTGCTCAGGGTGGTACTTGGTTACTAAGGTATAAAGTCCTTGTTTATCTTCTATTTCTAGCAAATATTATATATTCTGATATAATGTTGCATATCTTTCCACATTTGAGGCTATCAGTAAATTTTTGTTATTTGCTAATAGGTGCATTCAGTTCCTTGGTATTCTGATAAGTAATGATCATATGCTGCTGATAAAATGTTCTTTACATAGTATATCAAGATGACTATATATTGATACTACTTATTAGTTTATAATATTTTATAAAGTTCTTCATTTCAATATTCAAAATTTTATCAGCTCCTAAGTATAAGTTTCTTTCTTCCTTTGTTGGCTGTTAGTAGTATCTTTCCATCTTCTAAGTATATTACCAACTGATAGTAGATTTCTTTATTTATTGAAAGTATACAGTCTTTTCTCTGAATGATATTGTAAGAATAAGACTCTGGGATTGGCAAAATACAGAAGATTAAAGGGCTCAATCAAGAACTAGTAGCTGGGCTAAGTTCTATATATATGGGATTAAAGAGTATATAAGGTAAGATATAGAGGAATAATACTCAAAATTCAAAAGAGTTATGTATGTCTTATGAGGTGCAAAGGATGGTAAGTCCTTGGATGTATTTCAATAATCAAGTTAATCTGTCAATGTCTAAAAGCAATATATCTCAATATATCTTAGCTTGAAAATCACTAAGTAAATACTTTCTTCACTGGTTTTGTTCAGGTCTTAGACTTTATATTTGAGCTTAAGCTCAGGTAAAGATTTATTGAATAGAAATAAAGAGAGTATTTATATAAACTTAAGAGATAATATTGAATATAATAATATATTAGAAATTGCTAAGGAATTGTAGATCAAGGTCTTTATAAACAAATAAAATTGTGATTTCCGAAATTAGAGTGAAATTGTTGATTTCAGTAGTGTCACTAACTTTAGTAAGGTCGCTAACCTCAGATAGTGTGAAAGCAGTGATTTTAGTAAAATTATTGACCTCAGAAGGCATAGAAGTGAAACCATTGATAGCAGTGAAATTGTTAATTTCACTTGGCGCAGTAATGATCTTATAAGGGTTAAAGGATATAGCAGTAGTGTGAATCATTTATAGCATAGCAATATCCTTGGGGCTTTCAGAGATCTCAGAAGTTTCATTATTTTCAGAGGCTAAGGGTAGATTATTGTCACTGGTTTCAGGGACTAGGGGGATATTGTTATTGAATTCAGGAGCTTTGAATATCAGATTGCTGGAGACAACAGTGTCAAAGTCAAAGGCTATGATTTCTAAATTGTTAAGGTTATTAGGTTGAAGTCCTCCAAAAGGGTATTAATGTAAGGGGGTTTTTTCTAAACTGCTTATGAGGAAGCATTTAATAATACTAATCTACATTGGACTTAGGAATCTCTGAGTATATCGCAAGGTTTCTAAGATATCAAAAGTACTTTATTTCTGGTAAGATTATTAATTATAATTTTCAGACTTATAGTCTTTTAGTGCTCTTGATATGTATAGAAGGGGGTGAGATCTTTAGCTCTCAAAGGGATCTTGAGTGTGCACTGCTATTGAACTCATTTTGAAAGGTTGTGAGAATAGTGCAGAACTTTAATTTAATAAGTCTGCAACTATCTGTAATATGCAAGTCTCTTGAGATTCCAGCTTTTATAGAGAGTTATATAAGTCGATATATTGTAAGAGATTTTTAAGGGAATTTGAGGATTGAAGAACTGAACTTGAACTGATTGAACTAAAGACTGAAGTTTATTGAATAAAGAATTAAGGGATATTTATACAAAATTGAAAAGCTAAGATTGATAATATGCTAACTATAAATCTTTGATATCAACAGTGTTGATAAAATCTATAGTGTAGATGATATCTACAGTGTGGATAGTATCCACAGTATTAATAATTTTGACAGTATAGATAGTATCCACAGTGTTAATAATTTTGGCAGTATGGATGGTATCCATAGTGTTGATAATTTCGGTAGTATGGATGGTATCTACAGTGTTAATAATATTCACAGTGTTAATGGTATTCACAGTGTAGATTATGTAACTAAAATGTTTTAAATATTACTGCAGCACAGTAGTAATTATTTGTAATGTCTAAATTAATCACTCTTACAACTCTTCCCCTCTTGGGAAAATAGTATCCACACTATTTATATAAGAAATTTGTCTGATATTCCATGAGTTGTATTTCTTATATAGTGTTGATTCTGTTCGATTTGATATGGTAATTATCAAAGTGTTTTTGTAGGTAGTTGTCTAAGTGTTTTGTAACTATTGTTTTGATTGCTGGTAATTTGTTTTATTAGTGATTATTCATCAATTTCTATCTTGGCTATTATTGTTATATCGGCTGGTGCTTATTGCTCCAGAGTATTTCTATCAATACTGATTTGGTAATCTATATCTCCAATGAATGATTTGTATCATCTTCTCAAGGTTGCTTGTATTGACATGTCTTTATAAAGTCTATTCACAAAGTTTACCTGCTTTTGAAGTCTATCTATGCCTCTTATTGTTGTGATTGTCTCTATTTCTCCTCGATATTATAGTCTTCTTGCTGATTTGTATAGATGTTTAGTGTTACTCTGAGTATATTACAAGTACTCTAAAAGAATTTAGATCTTAATAAAATGTTCATAGTATATGTTCCTCAAATATCAATTATGTTGCAATTGTGATAATGCTAAATGTTTGTTATATTAAGTGCTGATGTTGCTGCTACTAAAGTTGTATCTTGCTATATTAGTAGTTTTCTAGGTAGTTCAAGTTATAAGGGGTTGATGGTATTTTATAATCTGCAGCTACTAAATTGTAAAGGGGTTTCTTCTAAACCACCTGTAAGGAAGTGTCTAATGATACTAATCTGTATTGGACTTAGAAATCTCTGAGTATGTCACAAGGTTTCTAAGATATCAAAAGTACTTTGTTTCTAGTAAGATTATTAATTATGATTTTCAGACTTATATATAGTCTTTTAGCACTCTTGATATATATAGAAGGAAGTGAGATCTTTAGCTCTTAAAGGGATCTTGAGTATGTACTTCTATTGAACTTATTTCGAAAGGTTGTAAGAATAGTGCAGAACTTCAATTTAATGAGTCTACAACTATCTGTATTATGCAAGCCTCTTGAGATTCTAGCTTTTATAGAGAGTTGTATAAGTTGATATATTGTAAGGGATTTTTAAGGGAATTTGAGGAGTGAAGAACTGAACTTGAACTGATTGAACTGAAGACTGAAGTTTATTGAATAAAGAATTGAGAGATATTTATACAAAATTAAAAAGCTAAGATTAATAATATAAGCTAACTATAAATCTTTAATATCAATAGTATTAATAAAATCTGCAGTGTAGATAATATATATAGTGTAGATGGTATCCATAGTGTTGATAATTTTAGTAGTGTAGATAGTATCCACAGTATTGATAATTTCAGCAGTATAGATGGTATCTACAGTGTTGATAATTTCAGTAGTATAGATGGTGTTGATAATATCTATAGTATTGATAGTATCTACAGTGTAGATTGTATAACTAGAATGTTTTAAGTATTACTGCAGTATAGTAGTGATTATTTGTAATGTCTAAATTAATTACTCTTACAGTCAAGGATATCTAGGTACTGACTGATTATCATTTAGCTCTAGTGCTTGAAGCTTAGTTTTTCCAAATATAGTACTACTGTTGGCCAGTATTTGAAGACTTGATATATTCTTGTTCTAAGTTTCCTCCAATTCCTAGTAAGGCCAAGGCTGTAGGCAGCCTGATTTTTATCCAATCCTTTATCTATGGTAGTGTCCAAAGCATATTCTAAGTAGTAGTAGAACTTGAAATAGAACATGTTTTGTATTTGGAAAAAGTGCTCTATATTGTTAAATATAATGTTTACTATATCCAAGAGGTCTTGTATATAATCAACTTTGATGGGAGCCTATAGTTCTATATCTTGATATAGGAGTACTTGCTAAATCATATTAGTTATGTCAGATATGTTGTGACGGAACATTTTGTGATGACATATAATTTAATCATGTGAGATCATAGTCATGTGACCTGTAATAACATTGAGACTTGTAATGTTATTGAGATCTACAATGATATTATGACCTAAAATAGTATTTCGATCTGATATATTATTTTACCATCCAATTACATTATAACCTGATATATCATTTTATTATATTCTAGCCAATCAATTTATACCTTATATTTAGTTGAGCCAATCAGAAATTCAAGTAGTAACCTGAGTAGCTACCTATATAGCACCTTGTAATTTCTTATAAATACTCCGCTTGCAATTATTAATAAAATTCGGACTGCAATGAGCTAAGGAAGCTTACAACAGACAACCCAAGGGATACTGAAGCCTTACTCAAGAAGTAAGCAATTGAGATAGTTTCGAGATTCTAACAGATACACTTTATTCAATTGATCACACTTAAATCTTGCTAGTTAACACCTACATCGACACATTACCCTTCAAGGCTGCTACCACATAACCCACTAAGACCTCTAAAAACATATTTTCTGCACTTGCTCAACTCCGAGTATTTCGCTGTTAATATATTTTAGTTCGTCACAATTGGTGCTGACTGGCAGGAAATCAATCAACACCTCGACCGATTTGTTACCTATATTGCATAACCGAACTTGCCAAAACCCATAGTGGAAGATAAAAGCAAGAATGGCACTACTACCGCCACTGCCCACATTACTACAACTACCTAGGAGAAGACCTCAAGAGGACAAAGAAACCATAGCAGACAGACTACCTACCTTTTATAGATATACTAAGGAATATGTTCGGGAATTCTTGGATGATTTGGAAAGCTACTTTGCAGCCAAAGGAATGGCCAGCACTCGATGGATTCCTATCCTGGCTGCCCAACTTAGAGGACCTGCAAGAGAAGCATACTGTATGGCCCTGATGGACACAGCACCTACTGGACTAGGAAGATTACTCCTCGCAGCCACTGCAGCAGCAGGAAATGCAGCTACAGCCACAGCATTAGCCACTACTCATTGGAATACTACAAGAGCCTGGTTAGAGGAGAAGTACTTTACTGAACAGAAGCAAGAATCAATCAAGGAACAGCTATTTAACATGAAGATATCAATCAACCAGTACTCAGAAGACTGGGTTACTACCATCGATCAGTATATGCAACTCTGTGGAGAAACCAGCCTGGTTGTATGAGAAATAGTGTTTATAAACAGCTTACCCACAGATCTCCAACACCATATCAAGAGGTTTGGCCCTCGAAGAATGGATGAAAAAGTCAGGATGGCACAGGCCTTTTGGGATACTGAAGCAGGACATTTGGCATCCTTATATGACAAGTTACCATAAGATCTATGCAGAAAATTTAGCACTGGAATACCTGTAGTGCAAATGGTATCTGTAACAGCCGAACCACCCAAGGAGGATACCATCAAACTGACAGTTATAGCAAAAACAGGAAAGACAACCCATAAAGACAAAATGGAAAAGATTATCAAGATGTTCTCAGAAATGACAGCACACATAGCCGATCTTGAAGCTAAGGTGATCTGCCAAAATAAGCAACCGAGAGGAATCTTTGTCACTGAAGAATGCAACAAGACTGAGATAAATTGTTTCCTTTGCAGAAGACATAGTCACTTTGCCAAGGATTGTCAAACTAGGAGTTGGAAGGAAGGATGGGAGAGAGAGGAGGAAAAGAAAGCCAACCATGCTAACGTAGTATAAGAAATTGAAGAAGAAGATGAAGAATTTAGCGAAGAATATCTGGAAGCCTACCCTGTTGAAGCAGTTAGCCGTATTACCACCAGAAAGACTCTCTACCCAAGGAAGAAACCGACCCAGGAACTGGAGGTTGTTATCGAGAAACCTAAGAAGCCAATACAAAGACAACAGTTGAATGAAGATTAATGGGATAAAGCCTTCAAACAAATAATACAACCTGGCAAGACAGTTATCTCAACCACTGGAGATGAAGAGATGATCAATCAGGAAGAAAACAAGGAAAAGAAGCCTAGGAGAGTTAGAGAATTTGAATATGACCTATAGCAAGATATTACCAGTCAAAAAGCCAACATTATCTTTAAACAACTCTTCCAAATTGCACTATCGACAAAGCAGAAAGTGAAGATGCGGATTACAGAAACCAAACCAACCATCTGATTTGAGGAAGTTAACACCGCCGAAGAACAAGAAGAGCAAACCTATACTTCATCTGCCTATGCACAATGTAATATTGGAGGATTAGCATGCTCAGTCATTATCGACACTGGAGCAGGAGTCAGTATTATCACCAAGCATTTCCTAGACTACCTAGGATGGGATATTGATGAACCTGCTATCTCTACTTTGGTCGTCGCAAGTGGAAAAAGCAGTGTACCTTTAGGAGTACTCTGAGAAGTACTAGTCCAGTTTGAAACAGAAATTATACCCATCAGAATGGTCATCACCAATGCACAGTCCTACAATACTGTCTTGAGCAACAGCTGGTTAAAGAAAGCTAAAGCCAGAATTGACCTGGATGCACAGAGGTTAATCTTTATCAACTATGGAAGGAAGTTCAGCATACCTCTGGATATTCAGAAAGGAGTAGTACCGAAACTCACTCAGAGACTGGAAGACAAAAGCAATACAGATGAAGAAATAACCCCCAGATAAGTACACCTCAACATGGTAGAAGAAGAAGAAGTAAATGTAGTGATCTATAGTGAATACTGCCATCTAACGCCCTTGGAGAAGAACCAGTTGATTGAGTACAATATAAGGAATACTAAATGTCCATTCTGTGAGCAATGCATCTATTGCACCAAGATGATGTGCACTTGCAGTGATACGAAGTTGATACCTTACCAGGATACCTTGGAGATACATCTACCGACTGAGAAAAGGATCAAGAAACCAAGATTATTACAGATCCATTGAAGGACTCTACCCTCAATAAATCATAGACCGTATAATAGAAGAAACCCTCATCCATTTGCAGACAATACTGGAGAAGTATGGGACTGTTTTTGGATGAATATTGGATATATCGGCAAAGGACGTCTTTGGGGAAACTGCAATATCTATCTGCAAGGATACTACTGGAATGAAGTCAACCCCTATGATCTTTGGGAATGTGAAAACTGGGTCAGATATCCGGATGAATCATATGATATCAATTACTATAGGACCTGGAAGGAATGTCATGACCAAGAACAAGAACAGATGATATATGAAGAAAATGAAGATGAGGAAGTATCTGAGGAATGGAGCAATGAAGTTTATACTACTCAGACAACCATCGAAGTCAGAGCCCTATTCCAGGAAGATGATGAAGATGATGGACCTACCCTAATTGAAGAAAGCGACTCAGACTTGAAAGAAGAAATTATTGCACTAAAGGAAATAATTCACCCTGACGAACATATCAGCATGCGCTATTGGTGGTGGAAGGACTTATAGCAGAATCTACCTCAAGACACAACTCACGAAAAGTAGAAGGAACCAAAGATCCCTACCTTTGAAGAAGTATTCATGGTTGAAGAAAAAGATACAGTAACTTGAGTTAAGAAACTGACAGAAAGTGCAATTATACCAAAGAGGAAAACTGAAGGAGCTGCAGGTTATGACCTATACACAGATGAAGACTGTGCTCTAGAACCAAAATCATCAGCCTTTGTAAAAACTGAAATCGCTATCGCCCTACTACCTGAACAATGTGCACAAGTATAGGCAAGAAGTGGACTCTACTGCAACTCTGGAATAGGAGCCTTCCCCAGATTAATAGACAAAGACTATAGAGGAGAAATTGAGGTTGGACTAGTGAACCACAACCACAGCTAATTCAAAGTATACCAAGGAGATTGAATTGCTCAAATAGTAATTGTCAAATGTGAACAGCAACCTTTGAAAGAAGTAGAAAACTTAGAAAAAACATGACATGGAAGGAAAGGATTTGGATCAACTGAACAAGCAAATATGATAATGAAAAGACTGGATGACCAGGAAAATGCCAAGAAGCACATCTACTCCCTGAATGAAAATCTGTTACCAAATCAGAAGAAACAGTTACAAGACCTACTGAAGGAGTATGAGGATATCATCATGATCAGTTTCAAGGATCTACCAGACCAAGCTTTCTTTACTCACCATATCGATACAGGAGACACTAAACCAATCAAACAAGCACCCTACAGATTACCAGCTAACTATCATAACTTTGTACGAAAGCATGTTCAAGAACTACTGGAGTTAGGAGTAATCATATGGTTGAAGAGCCCTTGGGCATTACCTATTAGTATAGTACCAAAGAAAGATGGACAAAGAATAGTTATTGATTATCGCAAATTGAACTCAGTCACTAAAAAGCACGCATATCCAATCCTGCACTCAGAAGACTTACAAAATATATTGAAAAAGGCGCAAATCTACTCAACCTTGGACCTATGGGCAGGATATAACCAAATTGGAATGACGCTTGAAGCACAGGAAAAATCAGCATTTGTTACACCATTTGGACAGTATGAGTTTACAAGAATGTCCTTTGGACTTTGCAATGCACCTACTACCTTCCAGGCTGCAATGAATGAGATCTTCTATGATCTGATCGAATATAGAGTGATTGTATATATCAACGATATCAACATTTATGTAGAGAACTTCACAGAACACATAGTGATCCTGAAGGAAGTATTTGAATGACTCAGAAAATACGGATTAAGGATCAAGCTAACAAAATGCTACTTTGAGTAAAAGAAAATTGAATACCTCGGATTTATAATCGATGAAGGAGAAATCTGCCCGGACCCAAAGAAGACCAAAATCATAAAGGCCTTTCCAACTCTGTAAGATAAGATGGCCTTACGAGGATTCTTAGGACTGGTCCAGTTCTATAAAAGGTTTATCCCTGGTTACTCTGAAACTGCTGCACCCCTGCACATGTTGCAATAGATATCAGCTGCACAAACTACCTTCAACCTGATCAAGGAAGCACTTACCCACACACCAGTTATGACAAGACCGGATCTTACAAAAGTATTCAAGCTGTATATAGATATATCGTCATTCGGACTCGGAGCAATTTTGGTGCAAGATGATAAAGATGGAAAACATATGATTGCTTATGCAGAATGAGCCACCCATGGAGCAGAACCTTCCTATGGAGCCACCCAGCTGGAATGCGTAGCAGTCGTTTGGGCTATACAACACTTCCGCCACTTCCTGATTAGAAAACAGTTTACCCTGATAACAGACCACTCAGCCCTCAAATGGCTTTGGAACAAACCAAATCTGACAGAAATGTATGCACAATGGCTAGCCATACTACAGGAGTACGACTTTATGATGCAATACAGAAAAGGATGGAATCATTAGAATGTGGACACCCTCTTATGCCTACCCCAATTTATCTGAGATCGACACCCCAAACCAAAAAGAATATACCTACTCAATGGACACTGAACTCTATAATAGATATTTAGATTACCTCAGTAACCTAACCTTTACTGGGATGACGAACAAAAATGATCAACGGCTTATATGGATAATGGCACTCAACTATTTTATCAAGAATAATATACTTTACCAATGATACAGAGGACAGATACGACTTGTGATTCCTCAACACAAAAAGCAGATAGTACTTCAGGCCTCTTATGATCATCAGCTGGCAAGACACATGGGCATAGACAACACATACCAACAATTATCAGAAAAATATTATTGGAAAAACATGTATGAAGATATTAGAGAATATATCAGGAGATGCGACATTTGCCAGAAGAGGCGCCGAGGAAAGGAAGTCAAGACCTTATAACTGATTGTACCCAGAGGACCCTTCGAACATATTGGAATAGACATTGTTGGACTACTACCAAGGACACTTAGAGAAAATCAATACATCATAGTAGCAGTAGATTACCTGACCAAGTACCCCAAAGCAAGAGCATTGCCCCTTGCAGATGCCCTTAATATTGCACCCTTTATCTACAAAGATATTATCTATCGCTATGGAATACCTTATGAAATGACCTCCGATCAAGGAACTGAATTTATTAATGAATTCATGCAGATATTGATGCAACACTTCGGGATCCGCCAGATAAAGACTACTGCCTACCATCCCCAAGAAAATGGACTTACCGAATGGATGAATCAAACCATCAAGAATATGATCACTAAAGTAGTACAATCACAAGGGGGAGATTGGGACTTGTACCTACCCTCTGCTTTATTTGCACTATGAACAATGAAATAAGAAACAACAAAGTTCACCCCTTTTGAGCTCACTTATGGAAGGAAGACTCATCAGCTGGTAGACCAAGTAATGACCACCCCGGAACTCAGCCACACCTCCTGGGAAATGCAAATCGAGCATCATGTAACAAAAGAAATTCGAGAATTACACAATGTCCAAAACAAGGCGAGAGAATTTATTACTATTGCACAAGATCGACAAAAGAAGAATTACGATAAGGAATACAAGAAAACCGAAAAGTTGAAGATCAGTGACCAGGTCTTATTATACCAGAATATAGTAGAGTCCTCTTGATCAGCAAAATTGGACCCAAAGTGGGAAGGACTATACTACATTGCAAGTATAAAAGGAACTACATACCAGTTATGAAAAACAATAGGAATGATCTTACCCTATACTATCTACCGAAACTGTCTCAAGAAATATCATACTCTGTTGGAACAACTTCTATGAAGTCTGAGTCAGCCTGATCAAGGCCTACCGACATATAGAACCTCTGGAAGACCTTGAGGAGATAGAAGAATTAACCTTACAAAAGACTTGATCGATTATACGTAATATTCAAAGAAGATAACACTTGGTGCGAATTGATGAATGGAAAGAATACTACCAAATTGCACAACTTTGGAAAGAAGAAGTCGAACATATTTGGAACTGAAAGGACAGAGAAATCTGCCAGCGAGCCCTCAGAGGAGCACTCCTTGCCTATACTGCAAAAATGGCTGATTGGATTTATCAACTATTTAAGCACAAGCCTAGTGCTCTGAACCACTTTTGGTGCAGCCTATTTCAAATACACCAACTTATACAAAATGACCTAAAGAAACTAGAGGAGGAGGTAAAACAGTTATAAAGAGATTTCTCCGAGTTAGAACTACGTATATCTTGAAGTCTAACTCATAGAAAGGAAGGAGATGTGACAGAACATTTTGTGATGACATATAATTTAATTATATGAGATCATAGTCATGTGACCTGTAATAACATTGAGACTTGCAATGTTATTGAGATTCGCAATGATATTATGACCTAAAATAGTATTTCGATCTGATATATTATTTTGCTATCCAATTACATTATAACCTGATATATTATTTTATTATATTCTAGCTAATCAATTTGTACCTTATATTTAGTTGAGCTAATCAGAAATTCGAGTAGTAACCTGGGTAGCTGCCCATATAGCACCTTGTAATTTCTTATAAATACCCTGCTTGCAATTATCAATAAAATTCAGACTGCAACAAGCTAAGGAAGCTTACAACAGACAATCCAAGGGATACTGAAGCCTTACTCAAGGAGTAAGCAATTGAGATAGTTTCGAGATTCTAACAGATACACTTTATTCAATCAATCACACTTAAATCTTACTAGTTAACACCTACATTGACACATTACCCTTCAAGACCGCTATCACATAACCTGCTAAGACTCTTAAAAATATATTTTCTGTACTTGCTCAACTCTGAGTATTTCGCCGTTAATATATTTTAGTCCATCACAATATCTATGGGAAGTAGTTGGGTCCTTCTTGCATTGTTTTCTCTGATATATAGTCCTGATCTCTCATTGGTAGAATTTCTTATAGGTAGCATTATCTTGATGTAGGATATTTGATAGTATTTACTAAGGTTAAAATATTTATCTTCTCTCATTACTCTTCTATTTATAAGTATTATCTCCTAATAGTAAATAAATTATTTTCATTAATAATATCATTTAACTTTTTGATAATGAGTCAGAGTAGGCTAAATTATTTCATTTGAGTTTTAGATCTAGATCAAAGTTTTCTTCATATCTTAAATGTAGTAAGATCCTTTCCATTTTGGTTCAAGCTTTGCTGACCAGTTCAATTCCACTATATTTTAGTAGATTAGAATTTTATCTCCAATGTTCAAGATTTCAACTAGGGGGTTTTTGTATTTCTATTAATCTTATACTCTTTGAATAAACTTCTATGCCTTGTTTCTGATTTATTTTAGTCATTCCATGTTATATATTATTAAACTCTATCATAAAAATGGTTAATTAATCTACAAACTATTTTACTAAGAGCTGTGAACTATTTTATTGAGAGCTATGAACAAAATAGCTATAAATACAGATGCTAGTTATAGACTATAAATTATTATTGCCAAACAGCTGTGAATAGCTGTAAACTATCTTAGAACTCTGCTAGAACAATATCATAAACCATAAACTGACTAGAACAGCCTGTGAACAGCCTGCAAATAGCCTACAAGTATAGATGCTAGTCATAGACTATGAACTGAAAATAGTTTCTTAATATCTAAATTTGTTTCTTATAAGATTCTTATATATCGGCAGTAGGTACTCCCTTATTTAGTAATCTCTCATAGACTAGTTTAAAGGAACTGAAGGTTGTAGTTTTTTGTAGTATACTTTGGATTATAAATAGTACTAATGGTAACCAAAAATCCCAATCTTTATATGTTATAATTATTTTTGAGAGGGTATTCTTGATAGTCTGGTTCATTTACTCAGTGAGTCTATTTCCTTAAAAGTGGTACATAGTTGTCCTAATATACTAAATTCAATATGTTCAATTAAGTTTCTTGACTACATTAGAAAACTATTTTCAGTTTATAGTCTATGACTAGCATCCATACTTGTAGGCTATTCACAGATTGTTTACAGGCTGTTATAGCCAGTTTGTAGTTTGCAATATTGTTCTAGCAGAGTTCTAGAGTAGTTCATGGCTGTTTATAGCTATTTGCCAATAATAGTTTATAGTCTATAACTAGCATCTATGTTCATAGATATTTTGTTTGTAGCTCTTAGTAAAATAGTTTGCAGCTCTTAGTAAAATAGTTTGTAGATTAATTAACTATTTTTCTGATATAAGTCATTGCAAAATTCTGATCTTTGGTCTGATGTAATTTATTGTAGTATTCTATACTGGCAGATAATTCTTTTATGAATAAATTCAGATATTATATATGCATCTGATATTTCTAAGGATTCTGCTTTAGGCTATTTAGTAAGCCATTCTATTATAATGATAATATATTTCTTTCTAGTAAGGATTCTTAGTAAGGATTCAATTATATTGATTTTGATATGTTCAAAGGAGGCATTTGGGGTAGTACTTAGCTACCAGGGTACAAAGTCCTTGTTTATCTTCTATTTTTAGCAAATATTATATATTCTAATATGATATTGTATATCTTTCTACATTTGAGGCTACTAGTAAATTTTACTATTTGCTAATAGATGCATTTGGTTTCTTGATATCCTGATAAATGATAATCATATACTGCTGATAAAATATTCTTCACACAATATGTTGGGATAACTATATATTAATACTCCTTATCAGTTTGTGATAATTTATAAAGTTCTTCATTTCAATACTCAAAGTTTTATCAGCTTCTAAGTATAAGTCTCTTTCTTCCTTCATTAGCTGTTAGTAGTATTTTTCCATCTTCTAAATATATCACTAACTGATAGTAGATTTCTTTGTTTATTGAAAATGCACAGTCTTTTCTCTAGGTGATGTCTCCCTTCTTGGTAGTCTTAATAAGATATCAGCATACTAATGTTTCTTTCCTAGTTTCTACTGAATATTGAAGTTATACTCTTGTAGTCTTATGATTCATTGTATATAGATTTTAGTTAGCTGAACTTTGTTGAATAACTATTTGAGTATAGTATAATTAGTGACTAGAGTGAACTTTTGACCAATAAGGTAATGGTGGAAGTACTCAATTACCTATATAGCTACCAAACATTCTAACTTAGTTGCTTTATAGTTAGCTTGTGTAGGGTTGGTTCCTTTACTGGCATAGGTGATTACTCATTCATTGTCTTGATTTTCAAATTGTATGAGTATTGCTTCAAGTCCTTTTGCTGATCTATCAGTATATAAGATAAATGATTTTTCCTAGTCTAGTCTCTTGAGTACTGATGTAGTTATGAGTTTTTCCTTTAGTTCTTCTATTGCTAACTATTGAGAATTCCTAAACTCAAATACTGTTTCTTTTTTGAGTAGCTCATGTAAGGGTCTTGTAGTTATAGAAAAGTCTTTAATAAACTTTCAGTAGAATGATACTAGTTCTAAAAAGGCTTGTACTTTAGATATGTTAGTTGGAGTTAGATAGATTTGGATCCCCTTGGTTTTATCAAGATTGGTTCTGAGTCCATCTGCAGTTATGATGAATTCTAAGTACTTCATTTCTATTGCTCTGAGGGTACATTTCTTAGCCTTGAGCTGAAATCCATTATTGTAAAGTTGATGAAATACTTCTATAATTTATTAAAGATAGCTTAGCTAATCAGATGAGTAGAGCTATATGTTATCAATATATACTGTTATTTTCTTACCAATCATGTTACTAAAGATATCTGTTATTACTGCCTGAAAAGTTATGAGCACATTATATAATCTAAAAGATATGTATATATACTAATAGTATCTGTCCAGTGTCATGAAGACTGCTCATTTACTTGCTTTAGGGGTTAAAGTAATCTGGTGATATCTAATATACAAGTTAAAGCTTGAAAAGTACATTGGTTCTTATTTGATAAGGTCTAATAGGTTATCAATCCTTGGTATTGGAAATGCATTCTTCTTGGTGATAGTATTGAGCATTCAGAAGTCTATATATATTCTTGGTGCTACTTTTTTGGTTCTGGTTTTATCTTTGTTGTATTGTAATTATTAGCTTATTATATCTCTCCTATCAATGATCGATACATCAATGATCAATCATACGTCACTTAATTGTGGCTTAGACGATCTTTGTTTTGTATTGACCAATCATAAATTAGCATTAATAAATACACGCATATTGGCTTCATCAGCCAGTGCACTCTTTACTCTAAACACACATTCGAAGATCAAATTTCAACAGGTTATGAGCTCCGAGCCACTCGAATTGCAGCTCGACAACCTGAGATCTATGCAATCATAGCATCTACGCAATTATAACTGCGATTACTGTAAGTGTTTATTTAAAATCGTAAACAATGCATCAAACAAAGCAATAAACAATACGACAAACGACACCGCGATAAAGCAACGCGATAAACACGTAATGATGCCACATAACGAAATGGACAACCTATACACATCATCGTCATCAGCAACAAGATCGACAAGATTGCAGTCTAAATCAAAAACAGACAACAGATATCAAACCCTTGACGACGACGACGAATTGAATAGCAACCATCAGAGCAATATCGCATTTAGCCTCGATCGATAGGAACAGATGGCTACAACGATCAGAAATCAGGAAGATAAATTAGACACGCTTGCAACCCTAATGGGTGAATTGATGGCAAAAATCAACAAAATGATCACATCACCTAGCACGCCAACCAATCAGAACGCCACTATAGAAGGCAACACGCCACAAAGACAATCACTATCACCATTACCAACAACATCAACAAAGCTTAATGATCTGGTGAAGGAGTACCTGAGATCGATCAACAAATTCGATAGATCAGGTAGCGCACCCAGATTGTTTGATTACTTTGATGCTGTAGAGCAATTTATCAGCAGTGCCAATCTATCAGTACAAAAGGAGGAAGTCAACGCAGCGATCAGTAAAATTACAGGCAATGCTAGAATGTGGTTACAGAGGCATATGAACACATCAGGAGAATTTGATTCGTGGGATGAGCTTAAAGAGGCTATGATGCAAAAATACGCACCAATGGAACAATTGTTACGAATGCGCGATAAGCTTGCGATGATGAAGCAAAAAGGATCGATCGAAGATTATAATGATGCATT
>RBNK01001100.1:0-17747 GCA_003990785.1 Endogone sp. FLAS-F59071 | reverse complement strand
TTTTTTTATTCATTTATTTTATCAAGATATATCAAGCAGGGGGAGTGTTGTAATTATTAGCTTATTATATCTCTTCTATCAATGATCGATGCATCAATGATCGATCATATATCACTCAATTGTGGCTTAGACGATCTTTGTTTGTATTGACCAATCATAATTTAGCATTAATAAATACACGCATATTGGCTTCATTAGCCAGTGCACTCTTTACTCCAAACACACACATTTGAAGATCAAATTTCAACATTTTTGGGTTATAAATAGATCCTTGCCAACTTTTATAGAAAAACCATTGATGTCACAAAACATGCTTATGTAGAGATCACTCAAATCCACTAAGTTGTTGAAAATGAAATTATCTTGCTTTTATCCAGTCTCGAGGATAAGCCTTTCCCAGTTGAGCTCCCAGATGTGATAGCTGACTCCCAGATTGTCTGATTTCCATGAATTTACCACTATGCCTGATTTAGTTATAGTAACTTTCCATTTTTGAATATTTGTACTATATGACTATGTCCACAGCTGCAAGCCACCCACTTTAGTGGTAAAGATACCACAAAAAATATATCACCCACTACAGCAGTGAAGACACTACTCCAGCAGTGATTACACAATTTGCAATGACCAAATTATTATCTTTGTAGCAAAGTCTTTTAGTTCTTTCAAATTTGTATAAATATCCCCTTTATTTCCCTTCAAATAAAATCAGTTTGCACAGAGTCTTGGAATATCTCAATATCAGTCATAGTAAAGCCTGAAGAGCACAGTACAATTAGCTGTAGTAAGGATATGCAAAGGGAGATATCACATCCATAATTCTGAGCATTCTCACTTGGTACATTCTCAATGAACAAACAACTGGTTATTAGTACATTTGTCACAGTATACACCAAAAGAAAAGGTGTCAAAATCTATTCAAGACGTTGTCAGATAGGAATGTTCATGTACAAATTTCTAAATTCTACGATATTCACGGGCAAGGGGAAATGTATACGTCATACACGCGCAAACACAGCAATTATGTACAATCAACCTCATTTCTCTTCACAAATCTCCTTTTTCACAATCTAGATTAATTCCAAAACGATCATCTCCGCAGTAGTAGGTTTTCCTCTCCACGACGACAGGCCAACTCTGCTCGACTGCCCTGATGACCTGGGACCCTGCATCGTGACAGTCGGCCTCCACAGTTCGTTCTCATGTTTGTCCATGAATGCGGGGAAGGTATTAAAGAAAAGCAGATCGAGCACCTCGCGTTTCGCTTCCTCAAACATGTCAAGGTGCATCTCGTCCTGCTCTACCGCCAGCGCTACCTTGCGCCACACTGTGTTCGCCAGGTTCGCCTCGAGGATGCCTCCAGGCCGGATGAATGTCATATAGAAATGCTGGTACTGCGACTTAAGTTCTGCGGGTACCGGCACCTTTGGGGACGATCCTGGCGGAAGGTACGGTAGCACTGACTGGAGCATGCTGATCGTCGGAGGCGGGACCGTGTAGATGTCAATGGAGCTGGTGTTACGCGACTGTTGGTAAATCCATCTAGAGTTGAGAAGCGGCGTGGCCGTGGGATTCATGGGGGTTGTGGTGCTCTTGTTCTTGGAGCGTTTGTGCTGGGGCTGGAGGGGAGCTGGCATTGCGGGTTCAACGCGGGCGGGGGAGGGGTCTCTGTTACGGTTAGAGATGACACCAACGAAAGATTCGATCGTTTTTACTTTGAGAATCTATGAGGTGAAGAAGGTGATGATAATGGGTATCGCCATCTTGGTAAATGTTTATTACATAATTAATTACATAGATTTGTATAATCCAAGAATGCAAACCTGGTAATCCTCAAGAAATCTTGTATGTTCCGCAACGAAATGTTCGACGCTGTGTCTGCAGAACTGCGAAAACTCAATGGGGCTGGCCAGGATGCGCTCAAACTCGCTTAAATCCGGCGGAGTACGTCCAAAGCCCTTTTTCCGTCGGTAGTTCCACAGCGGCACGATCACGGAGGTCCAATGGATAGCAAAGAAACTTGGCATTGGCCACAAGAACGCCGGGAAATACCTGCCGTAGCTTTCCTCGAAATAAAACGTCCAGATGAGGCACATCATAAAGCACTGAATGAAAAAAAAAAAAAAAAAAAAAAAAAAAAAAAAAAAGAAAAAAGAAAAAAAAATTAGAGAATAATTTTCGCGTATATTAGAGGGACGCAGCGTAGGAGGGAAGCAATGAAGATTCAAAGTGCATAGTAAGAGCAAGGATATATTAGAAACCTACCGGCATGCCAATACAAACTTTAAGCGACAAAAAAGAAAGAAAGAAAAGGCGATAAAAATAAGAATGGTTATTAGGGGAGCAAAACCGACAAATTTATGCAAATGAAATTGAATAAAATATTTACTGCTATACACCAAGCTATTGCGGATACCATATGCATCCCTCAGGCTCCACCCATAGTGTAACACCACTGGACACAAAATGAAAAAACACCCTAGTATTACGTAGAAGGGTAAAAAGCCTGGCGTGCCCGAACAGTCATTTATGGCTGGGAACAGGCCTATGGGCGGCGGCGGCGGTGGCGGCGGCGGCGGCGGCGGCGGCGGCAGCGGCGGCGACGACGACTGCGACGGCGGCGGCGGCGGTGGCGGGTTGCCCGTTCCCGGGTCTACCGTACAAGTGTATAGAAGAGTAAAGAAGGTATACACCACATCGATGAAGAGGATGACGCTGAGCGACACACCCAGCCGGCGCTCGAGTACAGCTTGCGACGACGGAAAGAAGCGAAACATAGTAGAGTGCGCGGGGACGGTGGTGATTTCGGCAGGACCGGGAGGTGATTTTCCAGTGGGTAATGAGGATCGGGTGTTGCTCGGTGCGAATGAGAGCTGGAGCTTGACGATAAAGACGAGGCGGATAGCCCGACCGACGATTGTGAGGCATAGAGGAATGACACCCTATGTGTTGATTTTTAGATAAGGGGAAAAAAAAAAGAGAATTATTTGGAATAGCAAAATCAAATTGTTAGCTCAACAATGAAGCTCGGAATGTTTTTATTTTATTTGTTTTGCTTGTGAACAAAAGGTAATAAACGTACAAGATAGTCGGCAAGATAATTCAGAACACACGAGTAGGAATCATAGTAACCAAAAGCCATCTATAAACAAGTTGAAAGAAAGAGACCAGATGCGTCAGATTATACGTTTTGAAACAATTTTGCTCAACACTCGAGAAAAAGAAAAAAGAAAAAAAGAAAAAGAAAAAGAAAAATCAAAGGCAAACTTACTAAGAAACTGGTCGACAGGAAGGCGTTACTAATACCTCCTAAGCTCGTAAGCCATAAAGAGCGCTTGGAGAGATGTTGGTCCTGCCTACCCTGCACAAAGTATACGATAGTCGAGATGAAGAGAAAGGAGCCATAAAACAAGGCGACGATTAAGCATGCGATGGTCTGTGCTGTGCTGACGCCGGGAACGGGTGCCATGTGTGGGTTCTTGGTGAAGGTGTTCCTTTTGATTTTGGGTTATTTTTCAATCAACAATGTCTTATGCCATCAAGCGTCAATGGCATAGCAGGGCCCGCGGATGCGGGAAAGAGGGAGAGCAACAGCCGAATTTTTGTCTAGTTAAGGGAATTTTAGATGTTATTTTTATGCAAGGGCCACAAGTTGGGACAAATCGACTTGGTCCGTGTGCATGTGGTGTACGGATATGATTGCATACAACCTACCAGCCACCATTGAAGAAGGGTTGATCTAGATATACAATAGCGATGTGGTCATTTTGCAGTTCCGAGCGGGGATGGATACACAAATTGGCAGAAATGAAATATTTAGGCGGTAGGCTGATGTCGCACTGGGTTGATCAAAGCCTATTTGGGTCGAGGTTTTTTTTTAGTCCAAACATTGGCATGCTCACATGCGCTTATCACATTTATCATATCCAGCCAGCCATGCCAATGTGGACAAGATGTACCGAGAGGCTCTATGGGCACATGGCACAGTGACCCAACATGCTCTCATTGAATGAACCGGTAAGTCGGTATCGGAATCGGGTGTGAAAAGCGCGGAATTCGAATTGAAAATAAACTGCAAGTGTTCAAGGCGGGAATCGGCCGAAAGACCGAAAGAACGCTTGGTCACTAAGTAATAATGATATATTTATTGTACAAAAACTCAATTTTGCACGCACTTTCCTGTGGCAAACATACGTGCGGCTTTGATTCCAACCTGCGATGCACGACAGACCCGTTATACCATCCCGAAAATGTAAAATCATTTTGGTGCAGATCCCACGCGTCGTATGGACGTGAGAATGTATTGGTGGTACAAGGATTTCGGGGTCTCTCGTGGGAATACTACTCGAAACCTTGATGAACTTGATCGGTTTCGTTTCGTCGTTTCGTCTCGTGCTTTGCTATAAGCAAGACGCTTTTGGGTCTCTGATCTAACATGTTCAAGATTGACAACCACTTTAAGAGTATTTAAGAATAACTATACAGGTCGCTTGCGCTACTGTCTTGGCATTCACCGATGGCCGCGATTGATACTTCTTGCGTGGCACAAAGGCCTTTTCTAGATTGTTTTTTTTTTTTTTTTTTTTTTTTTTTTTTTTTTTTTTTGATTTAGCGCATAATAATACATCCACTAAAAAGACTAGGGAAAAAAGGACGGGGAGGACAAAAACTCGGATCCGGCTATTTTCAAACCATCTTGCATAGTGTCTCTTGGCTCTCTTGGCTCTCTTGGCATCAGCCCAATCTATAAGGCCTTTGATACTGGCATGAAATTACCGTCAGTTTACAATTTCAACGTAAAAAAAGGGGGATAATATCGTAAGAGGAAGGAAGTATATGATATTAAGCTATATTGACAATGAATGACACATTTTCGATAACTTCGGCACATGGAAAGCCACACTAGCCAATAACAATTGGCGCTAGCCTCCGGGAATTATGCTCCGCGGGGGCCATTCCTAGAACATCGCTGTTTTGCCGTGTAAATCGATTGTTTGTGCGATCCGCGGCTCAGTTCCAAATCTTAATTCCGTTTGCAATCATAGATTTTATAAAAAAGCGATACAAGGATATGAGCTATTAATGACGAATTTTGGAAGGTGCGTAGGAGGAGTAGTTGGAAATGACCTTTATCTACCCCGTAAAAGTATCAGGCTTGGCAAAATTGTGATTACGCAAATTTGGAATTGGCAGGGCCAAACACGTATTATTGTGAGGTAATTGAGACCCTAAAAGTTCCAATTTCCGAAATGCTGACGACACAACTTTGAAATCAGAATTGGAATTTAGTAAAACGTGGGGAAGTTTACGGTGCTTGACTGCAACTCATATACTAGCCAGGATCGTTGCTGAGTAATGAGATTTTATAGCATGTCCCACATGGTGTGACACAAGACCTGACCCGAAGAGGCGCTGCTGTAACCTCTGTAAATTGTTTGCGCTTATCCAATTGAGCATAACGGCAAGGAAGCGAGCTCGCCTAGCTTATGCGTCTGCCTCCTCAAACTCAACAAACTATAATGACAAACAAGTTGATCCCGATGTCTTTGGTCGTCGAAGAAAAACCCAGGCGCGCCTTCGGACTCTTGCCTCCAACGCCACAGTGACTTCAGATCACACGACGTCCACAACGACGGCTACCACATTACCAGGATGACACAATAGAATCGGATACTCTTAGTACCATACGCTATATTTTTAATATTGATAAAGCTGACGAAAAGAGGCGAAGGCAGAAAATAGAGACCGACGGCAAAGAGACGACAGAGAGACATCATCGAGACGGGATGTTGAATACAAATGTGCTGTATCTTATAATGTGAATATGCTTTAAAGTTGCGTGGAGCAATTTGATCCTTATCCGAATGCTTAATATTTCATTTAATTTTAATTTTTAAATTTTAAATTTTTTTTGCGCAATCTGAATGGTTAGCAAGAATAGATCGTGCACCATAAAGTTAGAATCATCTATGTGATTTTACAATAAAACTGTCAAATAGTAGCTGGTGCGAGGCCAATCGTTCCCGTTGGCTATTTTCAAGACCTCGTCGAGGGTACGGTATTGCATGGTTCTGGCTAGCATCACCAAACCGAAACAGTGTACATTGCTTACGTACCCAGAGCGTACATTGTGACAGACAGCCTAATTTAGGAGAATTTGTCATTACGTCCAATTTATTGCAACTTACTATTTTGGGGTAAAGCCCGTTTACAACAAGTGAGACTCGCTTGCAATGAATGAGACTCACTCACAGTAAACAAAGCTCATTCACAACAACCAGATATCATCTATAGACTCATGTTCTAATTTTTGTATAAATATCCTCAATTCTTTTATCAATAAAGGTAGTTCTTTCAGAGTCTTTGAAATACCTTAATAAGTTATAGTAAAGCCTGAATAGTGCAGTATATATAGCTGTTATATAGAATATCAGTTTATTTTTTCTAATGATAGCTAAAACATATCTTATCAGAAAATGTTTTAAATAGTTTGCAAATAGTATTACTAAGAGCTATGAACAAAACAGCTATAAGTATAAATACTAATTATAAACTATAAATCATTTTTTATAAACTTATTAAAACAGTATATAAAAATATACAAATAGTTTAAGAACAGTATTGCAAAATAACAAATACTATAGAACAGCCTAGAATAGACAGCCTAGAATAGACAGCCTGTAAGTATAAATACTAATTATAGACTATAAATTAAAAATATTTTTTTAGCAGATTATGCAATAGTATCTTAAGAAGGGTATATCTATCTATATAAATGTTAACTAGCAAGAGTTTTTAAATGTGATTGATTGAATAAAGTATATATCTGTTAGAATCTTGAAAACTATCCCAATTGCTCACTTCTTGAGTAAGGCCTTAGTATCCCTTAAGTTGTCTGTTGTAAGCTTTCTTAGCTTATTGCAGTCCAAATTTTATTAATAATTGCAAGAGGGGTATTTATAAGAAATTACAAATTAAAAGGAGTGCCATATGGGTAGCTGCTTAAAACTCCCAGTACAAATTGATTGGCTAAGATAAAATAAAATACTATATCAAGTTATAATATGATTAAGTGGTGAAATAATATATCAGATCAAAATACTATTTTAGGTTATGATGATATTATAGATTTCAATAACATTAAGAGTCTTAATAACATTGAGAGTTACATGACTGCAATTTTACATAATCAAAATATATGTTATCACAAAATGTTCTATCACAATAGGTAGCTGCCTAGATTACTACTCAAAATACTATTGGTTACATATATTAATTAATTTAGAAGTTGAATAAATCTTTAATATAAAATATTTTGTTGAAGCTACATAAGTAATTCTTATATAAAAAATATTTCTAAATCAGTCTTTAATCTAGATATAGAAGTTTTAATTTCTACTTCTAAGTAGTTATTATTAACTTAATATTTTTCTAAGAGATACTCTAACAAGTTCTCTTTGTCTTTATTTTTTAATTCAATTCATTATTGTATTGATAAGTTGTTAAGGTGTTTCAAGGCTAAGAGCTAGTGTTGAAATATCTTATAGATTCTGTAGGCTATATATCTCTCTCTTATAGTTAAATCTAAATATTTAGTAGCTTCTAGTTCAGATAGTTTTTATAAATTCTCTTACCTAAGTTATAAGATATAACTGATCTGGTAGTGGCTTCTGAATTGTTCAGCAATATTGTTTATCTAATATATACTAATATTTCTTTTTATATATTTTATAATATCAATTATATCTTCTTATGTTATTTGACTATAAGATTATAGTAAGTTATTAAATTAGTTAATAATTGTATTCTCTACTATATTTTTGATTTATTTATAGTCTAATTAGAGTGAGGTTAAATGTTTAGCAGTATTGTATTATTGCAGTTGAGATTCTTAAATTTTTTAGGTTTGGTAGTTGATAGTAGATATAGTTTATCTTCTTATAAATAATTATCTCATCTATTATATTATTAGGAAACTATTTTCAGTTTATAGTCTATGACTAGCATCTATACTTATAGGCTGTTCTCAGGCTGTTTGCAGGCTGTTTTAGCCAGTTTGTAGTTTGCAATATTATTCTAGAGATGTTCATAATTTATAATATTGTTCTAGCAGAGTTTTAGGGTAGTTTGCAGCTGTTCACTAATAATAGTTTATAGTCTATAACTAGTATCATTGTCCATAGCTATTTTGTTCATAGCTCTTAGTAAAATAGTTTACAGCTCTTAGTAAAATAGTTTATAGATTAATTAACTATTTTTCTGATGATATTACTTATATGAATATACTCTAGTATAAGTATTATAAGAGCTAGAAGAACAGAGTTAAAGTAGTAAGAGATTATCTCTTTAGAATATTAAAAGTACTTCTATATATTATAGTTTAAGATGTTTTGCTTAGTAATATATAGAAATATAAGAACTTACTATTCACTGAACAATATTTTATTAAGGTTAACATTAGAAAAATATTTTTAGTTTATAGTCTTTAACTAGTATTCATACCTGTAGTCTATTCTAGAGTAGTTTATAATTTTACTTTACTATTCTAGTACAGCATTAGGAAACTATTTTCAGTTCATAGTCTATGACTAGTATTTGTACTTATAGGCTATTCTTAAGCTATTTACAGGCTGTTTTTGCTAGTTTGTGATTCGCAATATTGCTCTAGAGGTGTTTATGGTTTGTGATATTATTCTAGCAAAGTTCTAGAGTAGTTCGCAGCTATTTACTAATAATAGTTCATAGTCTATGACTAGTATCTGTATCTATAGCTATTTTGTTTATAACTCTTAGTAAAATAGTTTGCAGCTCTTAGTAAAATAGTTTATAGATTAATTAACTATTTTTCTAATAAGTTCTGAGTAGTTTGTAGATAGTTCTGAGTAGTTCATAGATAGTTTATAAATAGTTCTAGAATAGTTCGTAGATATTTATCAAAAACAGTTTATAGTTTATAACTAGTATTTATATTTATGACTATTTGTTTATAGTGTGACAAATGTACTAATAATACTACATTTGATGTGAGAATTCTCAGAATGATAAATGTGATATCTCTGGTTGTATATTCTTACTGATAACTACTTACTGTACTTTTTAAGCTTTACTATAACTGATATTGAGATACTTTACTACTTTAAAGAAACTAATTTATTTGATATAAAATAAAGGAGGTATTTATACAAAATTGAAAGAAATACAGTTGGTTTACTAAAAACTAAGTTTTTATTATGAATAACTGATTGAAATAATAAAAGATAGATAGAAACTATGAAAAGATAAATAAGAACTATAAAAAGATAGGTAAAAAGTGTAAAAAGATAGATAGAAACTGTCAGAATACTAATTTAAGAAGTATACTAGAAATTTGTACTACTTTCAAAGAATTCAGAGTCAGCTATTATAATAGATCTTAATAATATTATTTATAAACTAAGTAATATTATTTGTAAACTAAAAATATTTTTCTAATAAAGAGTTTCTTTATTAAGAGAACTGAAATCAGTTTCTTAAAGATGTTGTAGTACCTAAAAATAGAATAATGAAATTCATGATACAATGTAGAAATTACCCCTGACTCCTACCCCTGAAACCAGGTATTCAAATCAGAATAGATCCAGAGGTAGATGATATAATTATTAAGGAGATGAGATGATTAAGAAGTGAGATAATTACTCAGGAGGCTTATACCATATCAGGACAAGGAGAAGATAATTAGAAGTCACAATACAAGTAAGAAACATTATAAATATCACTCTTATCCAGCTGCACAGTTCACTATCAGAAACCCATCCAATCACCAAAATACCTCACTATATAAAATAATGCAAGAAAGATCCCAAAACCCTATTTTCTTATATCTAACAGAAGTTACTAGACCTATCAGATAGTGACTTATCAGATGTCCAGATTACAATCAAGAAGAAGCTATACCATACCAAAGAATAGACCTAAGCTATCAAAGAAGAATATTATACAAAGCTGTTCAAAGATCTGCTAACAGCTATGAGTGATCTAAAGAATGACAAACTAGTCTAGCAGATCAGGTACCACCTCCAGGGGTTTAACCCCTTAGTAACTATTGATCTAGCAATATAAAATAACCTTTTAATTGACTAAATATAAGATCTATATTACCTGGCCATGACATACTAAAAGGGAGATACCTTCTTCAGATATTGGTATATACAAATATAGCATAGTGATAGAAGTTTTATATAGGAAGAGTTAGCTGATAGAACAGGGTTTATAAGAAAGACAGTAAAACATTAGAGGAAGATCTTTTATATATTTAAACAATGGCTCCAAATAATCAAACATTTTCCTCTTGGAAATATCTGACTTATTAAATTATTATTAGATACTCAGATCTATTAGATGATTCTCAAAGTCTAGCTGACATATAGGAGGCTAGATGTGTGGAAAGAATCAGATCATAAAGATAACTAGTATAGGAAATAATCTTATATCTTTAACATTAATTATAAATACTTTAATCTATTTTGTACTTAGTAGAATATTCCATTCAGATAGTTATCAAGATAATTCACAACTCCTGACTTATTTATTTTTATTATCATTGATGTAGTTAGTAAATTTGTCTAATAATTATTTTATATAAATACCCCTATTCTTTACTTGAAGAATAAATCAGTTTAGATAGCTTAGAGCTAAAGAAACTTAAAAAAAGATAAAGAAAATATGAGTCTGAGACTCTAGGTTTGATAAAGTATAATATTGGTTCTGAAAAGCTTCTCCATCTACTACTATTATATACTTTTAAGTTGCTACTGTAAATACTTATAAAACCCTCTCATTACTAAGTCATATACCCTAATCTACTTAGATATTCTCCAATATTTATATCTATTGATATTTGAGTATATTCTTCATTTGAGTTTAGTTTTTAATCTCAGAGAGATATTCACTATAATATTGAGATCTATTTTACAGTATTCAACAATATAGTAAGTATTACCTTTCAATATTTTATAAGTCTAGACCTCTCTTGAAAGAGGTGAAGTCTTGTATAGCTACTTCTTCTTGACCTTGAAGATAGTATCTATAAGATATGTATCTGCTAGCTACCTAGTACTGATATAATTAAGAGTAGCTATAGTAAGTAGAGTTTTGAAATAATTATTTAGATCTTAAGATATAGTGTTATATTTGAAATTCTAATTTTTTAAAATTCTCAATTAAAAGCATTTGGTAGCTGAAATTCTAATTTACAAAACTCTCAATAAGTGAACTTCAAATTCCAGTTTTATAGAATTCCAATTTTGCAAAATTTAGTTACTAAACCAGTACTAAGCTTTAAATTTTAAATATAAAAATAGCTTTATTAAAATATTAGTATATATTCTTATAAAAATATAAGTAAGTTCTAGTTTTCTTAATTCAATCTTTTTATAAATGAAATAATATAATTGAAGAGAGGTTTAAGCAAATTGATAGTTATAGTTAAAATTTAAAATACTAAAAGTAATAAATAAAATACTATAGAAATCTATACTAACTAAATTTCAGTTATAAAATAATATTATAAGACTTGTACCAATTAGACTTTAGTCAATTTATACTATAGTAATATAATTTCATAGCTATTAATTTATTTAAACTTCTGTTTAGCTAGCTACTTTATAGTATTATATTAGGAAAATATCTTTAATTCATAGTTCTTGACTAGTATTCATACTTGTTGTCTATTCTGAAGTAGCTTATTCTTTTGCTCTGCTGTTTTGGTACAGTTCTGGGTAGTTTATAAGTAGTTCTAAGGTAGTTCATAAATATTTCTAAGGTAGTTTATAAGGTGTTTATTAAAAACAGTTTATAGTTTATAACTAGCATTCATGCTCATGGCTATTTATTTGTAGATTTTAATAAATACTATTTGTAAATAAAGTAATACTATTTGTGAATTAAAAATATTTTGCTAATATATACTACAGATGATATTGTGACAAATGTCCTAATAATTGGTCATTCTACATTTGAATATACCAAGTGAGAATGCTCAGAGTGTCAGACACAATATCTCCCTTTGTGTATCCTTACTATAGCTACATGCTGTGCTCTTCAGGCTTTACTATGACTGATATTGGGATATTCCAAGACTCTGTGCAAAACTGATTTATTAAAGAGAAATAGAGGGGATATTTATACAAGTTTGATAATAGATGGGATATCAGGAGTCGTCACTGGGAGCAAGGTCACAGAACGTTCTCGAAAATCAAGGAATTCGCGCGTCGATCGTCACAATATATTAAAAATTTTACAAGTATAGCTAAACCTATATGTAACTTTAAAGAAGGCTTTTATTAGAAGCAGAATTAAAGGAGAAAAAAACAGTCTAGAGTAAAATAAATTTATAACTCTAAAATAAGCATTAGTAATAGTACTTATCTTAGTAAAACTAAACTAAATGAAGTTGTTCAAACTGTACACTAACATAAGCATGGTAGGAGTAGAAGTAATACTATCTTAAGATAATATCAAGGGCTAAGAAAGGGTAATCTGTTATGCCAGCCAAGGCACCAGAGGAGCAGAGAAGAATTGAGTTTAGTAACAGTTGCAGCAGTATGCGGATTAACATGTGCTACTGCTTGATATAATCACATAAGCCTCAGCTATCACAAAACCAACAGAGACCATGTTGAATGCATAATTATTTTTAAACTTGAAAAAAAAAAAAAATTCTATACAAAGCCATTCAACTATTCTGATAGGCAATCTCCAGACAATACTATACTTTGTTCAACCACAGCCCACACCAGGTATCAACACCATCCGAATACAGAATATACAGAGAGTAATGTTAACATAAACGTGGCGAACTAAAGAGATGATCTCGCGTAATCAAAGAAAAAAGAAAGAACGAACGAAATGAAAAAGAAAAGAAAATCTAAGAGAAAAAAAAAAAATGAAAGAAAGAAAGAAATTGAGGCAAAAATTTCGTGACCAACAGTCCAAGACGTCTAAGTTCGCCCAACGCAATAGACATCTTCAATCCCTTATAATCCACTTTTTGCGCATCCGCCAAATCAACTCAACCTGCCTCCATCTCATGCTCCTTTTAAAAACGGATGCCTTAGCGCTTCCTCCGCTGTCACCCTGGCTTCTGGATCGAGACATAGGCAACACTCTAACAAATCCAGCGCCACCCTCATCTCGGTCTCGTTGCGCGCTTCGTACCCCTCCGGATCGAGTGCCTTGCAAAGCTTAACGAATGAGACACGTGCCTCGCGCTGCACGGTCGGGATATTGGTCTGGAAGGTGCGGTCTAAAACGAGGTGAGATCGAAATCTAGTAAGGGAAATGAGGGAGGAGAGGGGGTACTTACTATGCAAGGCGGCGCAGTCGCGCATCTCGCGGACGCCAAATAGGACGGCAATCTCGAGAAGGGCATCGACATCGATAGTCGAGTGAAAAAAGGGGAACCGGCCGGTAAGAAAGGAGAGGAGAATCACACCAGCGGACCAGATGTCGATAGCTAGGATGTGAGGTAGGTTGAGGCCGTGCGTCACGGACCTAACATTGACAATTGCGTATGAAATCTTCTACGTCCACTTACCGACGGTCTGATTGACTACCTTAAATAGCACCTCCGGCGCGCGGAACCCTCTTGTTCCTGCGCGATTAGCTCGCACCATGGGTCTACATTCGTTCCAATTCACATCAGTTGCAATGAAATACTTTTGCAAGCCAACGGTCGATACACTCACGATTCCAACTATCATCCGACCACCATCAAACTCTGAAATCCACCCCATTACCCTCCCTCATCCTAAGCCGCCACATAATCCTCACCTCGAATCGTTTTTCTTATACCCTACGGGCCCCTCCTGTGGGAGCAGCCCTCCTGCGTGTTTTACTGCCGAGTTGACCCCCTCCTTGCCGCTCTGGTAATTCTCCTTATCTGCATTCATTGACTTCCGTACCTTTCGCTGGTGCTGCTCCGGCGGCGGACGAGCCGGCGTGACGGGTTGCGGCTTGTCGATCTCTCTCTGCGGTTCAGTGATAAGAAGGAGATTAAATGGTACGGCCAAGTGGGTTGGTTTTGAAAGAGTAAAAAGGGAAAGGTACCTGCGCGAGCCCAAAGTCGACGAGCACTCCTCTGCGTTTGTGTACGTTGTAGAGAAAGTTGCTGGGCTTGACATCGCGGTGGATGATCCCATGGCTGTGAATATTCTTGAGGGCCGTAAAGAGAGAGTGGAAATAGTATTTGATATCGGTCATCGTCGCTTTGCGATAGAAATCCTAAAGGGTACAATAGGGATTGCGTAAGGACAAGGTAGAAGGGTGATGGGATTGATAATGGGAAGTAAGGAGGGCATACCCGAAATTCGTCGTGCTTGAAGTAGGGTAGTACTACGACAACTTGATCTTCTTGGCGGAAGGCGGTTATGAGAGGAACGACACAATCGCTTCCGCTGAGTACACATGAATCCAAAAAATGAAAATGAATATAAGTGACCGAGTGCCAAATAACACATTCACGTGTATTTGTATCTCGCCAGCATCGCTTAGAGAGTAGGAATAGGATAAACCGACAACAGCACGGTCTTAGTTTTCCCACCACTTAACACTCCCGCTACCCACCTCAGATCATGCAGAATCGATATCTCGTTCTCGATCCTCATAGGGCTGCTCGTAACATAAATGCGCTTGATAGCCACGTACTTGCCGCGCGAGTCAGCGGGTCGCTTACGCTTTGACCCAAGAAGCTGACCACGGCGCGTATTGTCGTCATCCAGGCCTAGCACGCCTTCATTCTCGTCTTCCGAATCCGACACCCACTGCGAGTTATCGTACTGGTCATGCTGCAGGTCCACGGCTTTGTAGACAGAACTGAAGGTACCTATGTGATGGTGTGGGTTGAGAGAATGGGAAAGCATGAGAATGAACTCGCTTACCATCATTGCTCGAAAAGCTAAGCAATTATACCACTACGGGCAATTCACCTTCACCAATTTTGTCCACCAGCTTAAACTGCTCGCCCAAACCCTTGAACGATTCTACAAACTTGGCCATCTCTTCCATGACCGCCCCATTGTGCATCTCCGCCAGCGACTCGTCCGCCTCCTGATCTTCTTGTTCTTCCTGCTCTCTCTGTTTCTCCTGTTCTCCTTGTTTCTCCTCTCCCTGTTTCTTCTGCTCTCCCTGTTCCTTCTTTACCTCCTCTTTTCGTATCTCTTCAATCTCGTAAAATTCCTTCTTTTCCACCTTCTCTTCTTCGGCGACCTCGCTATCATCAATCTCTCGTATGACTCTGCCCACATTCTCGTCGTCCTCTTGCGCCTTGCCCTCGTCGGCTTTCTCTACCGCTGCGTATGCCTGCGTGCCGTCGTCAACCTCCGTGGGCGCATCGTCACTTGTGTGGTGCGATGAGAAATCGGCGCGGCACAGGGCAACCGAATCTTCCGGGACGGGTTCAATACTATTTGTGTGATGAATATGTGCGGATGCCGACATGTTCTGGTGGAAAGAAAAGTGCGAGTGTTTTGTTATTGTTGTTAGCATGGAGAGACGTGGAGAAGTAGATGCGTGATGTCATCATCTTGCCTTAGCGGGAAATCCAAGTCACTGTGACTTGCCAAAGAGTCTTTTTGGCTTTTTGGTCGCGAAAAGGCGAAAAGAGCCCGAGTCTTACAGCAACGGCAGCTCGGTGATATGCTCAGGGCTGAAACCGTGGATGCAACACCTGGATAGAGGCTCGCTTACTTTAACGGCCAGCGGAAGGTCACGCCATGCCACGCCCGGGCGGAAGGCCTAATAGCTTTCCAGTATATTCGAAACCACAAATAAATTTTGGAGGCTTAGAGGTCAGGTTTCTGCTTAGAGGTCAGGTTTCTTAAGCTCTTAAAGCATAACTCCATCCACCATTCACGACCTCAACAACAACTCATCAACGAGTATAATGACTACCTCGAGCGAGCCTGGAATTAATCTCAAGGGCGATTTTGCCAGTGTCATGGACGACGAAGCATTCCAAGACGTCAAGATTACCTGCTCTGACGGAGTCGAGGTGGGTGCCTCTCGACACATCCTCGCCGCCCGCTCTGCCACCTTCAGGGCCATGCTTTATGGCGAGATGCGTGAGGCGCAATCCGGCAAGGTGATTCTTCAAACAATCAAATCTGACACCCTGCGCATTGTTTTCCTCTTCCTCTACACCGGAGATATCTCGTCCGCCTATCCACTCTCCGCCGAATTAGTCATAAACATCTACAACGCAGCCATGTTCTTTATACTACCCGAGCTCATGAAATTAGCAATCAGCCAGGTTCAAGTCGTCGAGAGTATTAGCCTTGCGTCGTCCATGCTAAACGAAGCCGTCGGGGCCATCAACCTCACCGAGGACACTCGGGATCTCTACAACGCCCTCGTGAGGCTCTTCTTCACCCAATCGTTGCGAATTGGTGACCTAAATGCTCTCTCTTATAAGGCCGTCGAAGTGCTCCTCACCAGTGGCCAGGAATTCAAGTTCCATACCAATGAGCTCACTTTATTGCTCTGCGTCGTTGACTGGGCCTGGGCTAGAGGTGCGAATGCGCCGCCCGCCGACGATCGCCACAATGTCCTCGAGCTGGCCATGGAAAATCCCTCGTCGAGAACTATCGTTGAACTCACCGACCCGAAATCGCAAGAGATACTTCTGGACCTTGTTCAACATATTGATCTCAGCCTCATCTGCCCTCACCGCATGGTGCACCTGGTCAGAGCGATTGAAATACTGGTGGAAACCCCGAGGCAGTTTTTGACGGCATGCCAGTATGCCTGTGTGTACACGCGATGCCCACCGGGACATCCGTCTGGAGTTCGTGGTCTTCCGCATTACAAATGGGATGAAACGCAACTCGGCTCTAACCTCGTGTTGCACGAGAAGGGCGCCGTTGTTAAATGCCTTTCGCGGTCGACATCAGGAGCTGGGCATTCCGTGAGGTTCGAGCAGCCGATCGTAATGAGCGATGGCGGTACTTTCGAGTGGGATATTGTGATCGAGGCGAGTGGCGTCAATAATTTTGTAGACTTGAACTCCTTCGGAATCGTCGGAAATATTTTCAACAAGGATAGTAGTTTGTTTAGTATGGGGGCCTGGGCCATACAATCCAATGGTCTTGAGATGACCTTCAAGCGCCCCAGCAGTTCCATCAATCGGTACGGAAGGCCGTTTGGTGCCGGCGACATACTGACATTTCACCTTAACCGCAATGCTCGTTCGTGCTCCATTTCGATAAACGGAACCAATTACGGTACAATTTTTGGCGACCTTCCCGATATAGTCTATCCGGCCGCCACCGCCTACCCATATGCTATATATCGTTTGAGAACCCGCGTGAAATGAAGGGTTGTGATATACGTACTTGACTCATTCTTTACGGGGACGTAGGATAGACGAGTTTTCACAGAGTTGATGCGTAAGGGCCGGGTCATGTCAACATAGCGGCTGGCGTTGTACACTGGCTCTACGCAATTATATGAGTTTTTGTAACGACCTGGGAACAAAAATGGTTTATCAGAATCGGCCTAAGAGGCCTTCTCATTAAAGAATGCTTTCAAACGACATGTGTAAGTGTGAAGAAACATATTCTCAAAGAGAGAGAAATTGGGGATGTTCCCTGAACATTCAGCTTTGTTGCAATGATTGCTCATAAAAACAACATGCCAATTCTGTAATGAGTCAAAAGCCATGAATCTTTTAACGCCAAGCATGTAGCCAGTGGGCTTTACGAGCACCAAAAAAA
>RBNK01001099.1:0-17751 GCA_003990785.1 Endogone sp. FLAS-F59071 | reverse complement strand
TTTTCTTTTTTTTTTTTTTTTTTTTTTTTTTTTTTTTTTTTTTTTTTTTTTTTTTTTTTCGTAAGTGTGGGAAGAACGCATAAAATTTGGTCAAATCAGGCCAATCAATTAGAACCTTACAAAAAAAAGAAAAAGAAATAAACCAAACGGTGCCATCCACGCTATTCAATGACCATCGGGTTCAGTCATTTATCTCATTCATGAGCGTTGCATATCGTTAAGTGAGCACTTTAAGTAAACAGAGAGTGCTAACTCACCTTCTTCACCTTTAACTTCTCGTCCTTTCCATCCCTACTCCTCAGTTTCAAGAGCAAATAGCCTTTTTCTGCCACATCACCCAGCGCGTCCTTCACGTCTCGGTTCGAGCTGTCAAGGGCCGAAGACTCGTATGGGGCATGTGACTGTAACTCTTCTAGCTCTTTGAGCCTAGCCAACTCCTCCTGTTCCAGGATATAGTTGTGGGTGGTTTTCATATATGCCTCTAGTTTAAATGCAGAAGATATGGTAAGTCACGGAAAGAAATGTCCCAAGTGATATAAACAAGTATCTATAATCAAATTTAATGCATTTGAACGTTTTGTAAAATGCAAGCTTCACCCCTTTTGGATGATTTCCCTTTCAAGATTAACCATTCCATAACTCAAGGTCAAGCTCTTAAATTTGAAGGGTTTTACCTTCCCAGTGTAGAGTTAACAATACTAATACTCACCTACATCGACCTTCCCAACCATTCCCAGACTTGCCGGAGTCCCACGTGGAAAGATTTTGACCTTTTTGTAGGTGAGTACCAACTCATTTTTCGATATATTTTTAGAGTTGCAGTAAGTATTAATCAGAGGTTCAAATGGGTCATTCTGTATGATGTAAACGAATATTCGCATGTTAAATCGGAAAATGCCAAATATCGAGCCATGCTAAGCGTGCACACTTTTTGCATATGAAATAGGAAAAGGCGGATAGAGGACTTACATCCATCATTATAATCTTCAACACTTTCTTCAGCGCTTTAATATGCCCCTGGTTCTCCACAGTCTCAACAACTCGCGGGTCAATGACGAACCGAACCTTAACCTCGACCTTTTGGCCTATACCTTGACTCGAATTCGAGCTTGTCCGTATCGTCGTCCATGAGGGAGCAGATGGAGACGCCAACTCCTCAAAACCATTGGCGGAGTCTTCTCGTCGATGCCGATGTTCACGTGCCTGAGCGGCGATCGATTGTAACTCCGGGTCGAGGTCATGCGATTCGGCATGAGCATTTGCTTCAAAAGACGAGACTAATGTGGTGCCACTGCTGCTATTATTGCCGAAAACGGGGTTGTCATCTTTTTCATTGGGGTTGAGGGAGGAGCCGGTGACAATGGACGATATTGTCAAAAGTGGTTGTCTTCGGTGAAATAAATACATATTTGCCAAATTGTTAAGTAAAAGAAAACACCAATAATAAAAATAGCGAGTTCAAGTATCGTGAAATACAGGAGCGTCTAACAAGAGAAATTTCACCTACTGTAGCCGAATTAATGATTCAGCAATCTGCGGCTTCCCGAGCTCCGGCGAAGGTGTCAAGGAGGAGGATCGTCGTTTTCGTGATTCTGGCTCCTCGAGATTGTTATCGTCGTCCTTGAATTCCTCGACACGCCGCTTTACCTTCAACTTTGAAGTTGAGATATTACTTGTTGTCTCATCGCTGTCAGAGAAGATTCTGTCCGTTTGTGACGAGGTCGATAGTTGTACTTGATCTAGATATCATTCCGCGTGATTTTAATAGAGCAATACTTACAAGCTCTCTTTCTCTTCATTCGACGAAGCTACCGAGACTTTCCTGCTTCTCGTGGTGGTCTTTTTCTTTGACGCTTTCTGATGAGATGCACGCCCACATTTCGTGGGGACATTCTCCTCCTCTTCCTCCTTTTCCTCCTCCTCCTTCTCTTCCTCCTCCTCCTTCCCCTCCTCCCCCTCCTTCCCATCGTCACTGTCCGAGGGGTCGTCCGAATGAAGTTTAACAGTAACTGGGTCTATCGGTGTAAAAGTGCGGTATGGAATCTGTCAGGGAGCTGGTCAAGAGCAATGCCAGAGGAAATTGTCGATAGTAAGCAAAGACGTACTTGACTTCAGAAAACGCGTGAAGGAGCTACTTCGATTGAAAGGATTATTTTTGAGAGGTCTCGCTGGTCTTTTCGCATGGCCTGTCGAAGTCTTTAGGGCTCTTGTTTGCTTGACAGAAGGCAACGACATTTGAGCAAGAGAAGTGTTCGATGTGTGCCTTTAGTTACTCTGGACTTAAATGTGGTCGGTAGTTTAGTGTTGCTACCCAAAATTACTTTGTGACATTTTTTATAGTGAATCTCTGATTGGAGAAATAAGGCATTCCTAAACTGCCGGCCACCTCAGCCACCAGAACATGCCATGTGATCTCAGCCACCGGGACTTGAATCTTTATTTTTTCTTTTCCAAATTTTCTCGCGTTAAACAGTTAAATACTCAACGAAGAACGCATTCCTTCAAGGCCATGTCTGACCCATTTTTTGTCACCGCAACCCGCAAAAGGAAAAAGCCCCCAACAGCCTCGGACAAGAAATCTGCTTTAAAGCGGACCAAGCAGCGCGACCACCTTGCCACAAACGGCAAAAATGACGACGAGGGCAGTAGCGAGGATGATTTCGGACCCGGGAACATTGATGATATGGAATTACGGGGGAGCGAAGGCGAGGATGAGGAGGAAGAAATCACGGAAACGGCGGCAGAAAAACGGATACGACTTGCAAAGAAGTATATCGAAGGCATTAAGGAAAGCATAGGTACAGTTGACATTTACAATGTAGAATCAGTTGAAACCTCGAATATTGTACCGAAGCACAGGTTGCACGTTAATATTTTCTGATTATTTCGTGGTGCTATTTACAGAAGAAGTCGATGGTTTTGACGCGGCAGATATTGATAAAGATCTCATAGCCGAGCGTTTAAAAAAAGATGTGGTAATGTTCTTCTCAATTGGTTGATTCAATATTGAAACATGGCAGTAGCTCAATGCTTTGAGACCAGAATTCTTATAAAATTATATTTTGATAGTTAGAGGAAACCGGCCGGATACATCGCAGGGTGGCGGATACTGTAAGTTGTCTCTTCATTTTTAAGGGATTGGTTTGTTGGCACCATTAAGCTTATGCCAATACCCTTTCCAGCTACTTCTCCCCGTTGATACATTTACAGTAAGAACCTGTCGTGGGCACCAGCTTTCAGTCACGAGCGTAGCAGTATCAGAGAATGGGCAGGTGTTCTACACCGGATCTAAAGACGGGTCAATAATCAAATGTAAGTTGCCTAACCTAGCGACCTTAGGTTTCGTCCTCTTGTATTACATTAACGTGTTCTGTTTGACCAACATACGCTTTGGGCTCCAGGGGATCTGAAAACTCTGAAAAAATTGCACACTTTTCCCGGCGGTCGCAAGGGCGTTAAGGTCTTTACTGGTCACACAGACCACGTGATGTGCCTGGCGATCAGTTCGGACGGCAAGTATCTTGCCAGCGGTGGGCGGGATAAGAAGGTGAATGTATGGTCGGTGAAGGATGACAATCTGGTGTGCTGTTTCAACCAACACAAGGATACTGTGTCTGTGAGTATTTATATCATGTTGCTCCGATGATCTGATATGCATCATACATTGATTTATAAACCTAGAAGGTTCACCTATCGCCTCTATCCTTATCCAGGCTCTTGCCTTTCGCAAAGGCACCAATCAGCTCTATACGGCTTCGCATGACCGTACAATCAAATTGTGGAACGCGGACGAGCAAAGCTACATTGAAACTCTCTTCGGGCACCAAGACATCATCACCGACATGGACACGCTGTCACGCGAACGGTGCGTGACTGCAGGCGGTCGCGACCGCACTGTGCGGTTGTGGAAGATAGTAGAAGAAAGTCAGCTAGTGTTCCGAGGAGGAGCAGTGGTGAAGGAGCAGGATGGCAGCAGGAAGGCGCGGTTTGTGGAGGGAAACTTGGATTGCGTGGCGTTGATTGATGAGGAGAATTTTTTAACTGGAAGTGATATTGGGTGGGTTTACGATGTTTTTTCGAAAGGAATAAGGAGACTCTTTCATGGATGATGGCATAGTTACCGCCTTTACCCCTAATTTACTTTCGTTCATCGGTTTTCCCATAATGCTATCAAACTACTCCAGCTCGATCTCTCTCTGGAACATTAATAAGAAGAAACCTGTCTTCACCTATTCCCTCGCCCACGGTGTTCAAGAGAACGTCTCCGAATCCGAAGGCGAAATTCCCATTCCGTACTGGATCACTTCGCTGGCGACGCTACGCTACTCGGATATCTTCTGCTCAGGATCGTGGGACGGCTTTGTGCGACTTTGGAGACTCGGCGAACGGCTACGAGGGTTCAGTCCCTTGACCCAGATCCCCATCGTCGGCGTCATCAACGACCTAAAGTTGCTGACTACGAGCCCGGAGGGCCGGACACTGCTGGTCGCGGGAGTCGGGCAGGAACACCAGCTGGGGCGGTGGATAAAAGTGAAAAAGGCAAAGAACGGGAGTACAGTCTTGGAGCTGAAGCTGAAGCGTACGGGCGTGACGGAGGACAGGGATAGTTCAGCGGTCGCGGATGGGAATGGCAAAGTCTCTGCGGATGATGGGTTCACGATTATACATCGGTGAGAGAGGCAGGCTGCAATGTACCCAATGTATCATATATTAGAATCGCGGACTTTGAAACTTGCATACTAGATTCCAAGTTATTATATTAAGACGCGCTTTCGCACAAATTAACGCAGTGATGACGTATTATTATTATTATTATTATTATTATTTGATTATGTCAGACGTATAGGCGCATGGGCATAAATGCTTACCCAGGCCAAAAGTGCTGACCCAACCCGCTGAATTTCGTTACTCAGGGCTAGTATTCGGTGATTTAAAAATCTATGTAAATTCAGCTTAAAAAAATTCCTCCTATATAAACGTCTCGCAGCCAAAACATCCAACAAAGATTTATGATTCGATGCCAAATATTTTATTCAATACTTTTAAAGAACAAACTAATTTTCGTTATCCGTTTCTCCCGTTTCATCTCTACTGTTCACCTCCTCGTATGGAGTTCCTAAATAACACACATCGCAATAGCTCGGCCACAACCCAACAGTTCAGGCTATTCCCCAGCAAACGGTGCTTCTGGATGGTCGTCACTGTATCCGGAAACTCGAGGTGCGGCAGGGAAGCCGGTTGGCGAAACAATCTCGGAGCCGTCGACTGTTTGAGTTGTGGTAGAGGCACGAGTTGACCTTCGGATGGTGGGACGGGAAACGCATGCAGCCGTGCGACCTCGAGCGGGCTGAAAAAACGGAGCCCGAGAGGCAGGAGGGAGGATGGATTGGTGAAGTCATAAGATGTGATCTGGTGGAAGGTGAAGAGTACATATGTTGGCGCGGTGAGGCAGTGTACGGTATGGTTGGTTAGGGCAGATGGTATGGGAGCTTACTTCCAGTTGCTTGGTTTGTAATATTGATCCAGCTTTGTAGAAATGACGCGAGCCATATGCCTGAGTACAATAAAGCACGGGTCAGTGATCAATCGAAACCATTCGCAATTTAACATAAGATGACAAAATAAAACAATAAGGTTATGGGCTCACTTTGGTAAATGTCGATGTTCGGCAATCACTCGGTCTCACAATATCTAAACCAGCAGCAACACACACACACACACAAAATAAAAACAAAAACAAAAAAATAAAAGCAAAAAACAAAAAGAAAAAATAGCGATATGAAAATCGATTGTCCAATAAACGCACATCTTCTAAATATCAGTTACTCTAGCTTACCAAATCTGAAATTAAAACTCTTCAATAGATCTTTTTCTGGGACTTTGAGTTCCTCTATCTCATCCGCTCCTAGCTCTAGCACACTCTCAAGCGCGGTAGGTTCCCACCTCACCTCTTCTCCCTCAAATGGCCACTGAGTATAAATGACAGCGCGCTCAAGGTACGGCGTCGGTAGTTCGACGAATGATTCTGTCGCTCGCCGTCGTGCCATGAGGTAGTACCTGAGACGATCGTTGGCGATGCCGAACTGGAGAGGACTGAGAAGGCATTCGTAGATGGTATAAGAAAGGGAGTCGAGTTGAGTAAGGAGAAGTGTGCGGGATCGGGAGGTCTGTGGATTGATAAGAAAAGGTATTGGTGAAAATTAAAAGGTTATATATATCTACGAATTATCAATAAACAAGATAGTTCTTACCTCAAAATTGAGTACATTCTCAAGGAAGACGTATTCAGGTGGCTGGGAAAGCTTGTGTATGATATCGATTAGGTGGAGCAGTGCCTTGGCTCTAGGGTCTTGATCGTCCAGCAGCTTGCCGCCTCTGGTATACGGCTAATAGAAACATAAAACTGAGATGAAAGAATGTCGTGTCCGTTTACGTCAGGATCTTTAGGCATTGCGTTTCGAGCTGTCTACCTGGCAAGGAGGACTCATAAGCCAACAATTGGCTTGATATCTGTGAAAGAGAGAGAAATTCACTGTAATTCAATTAGATGAATCCTAGTCACGAAATGGTTATGGAAACGCAACGGTTCAACAGGACTTGGGTGTTCCTTTGTGAAATTACCCTTCAATGTCTTGCACTGATAACGTGTCGATGGAGGTCTTGTGTTTATACGTAGATCATAAATTAACAGTTCGATCAAAATAAAAAGCGCCATAATGTCCAATGCAAATCGGATACACATACATTATTAGGAACCTTCTTAAAATTGTGCATATATACATCATTGCCGACAGTATTGACATCAAAAGAAGCCACCACCTCTCCCGGAACGCCACTTAAGTTAAAGCCATAATGCTGTGGAAAAGAAAGTATTTAAATAGAGATTGACTATAAGACAGGATTTGTATAAGACTATATACGTTACCAATCCTCCAATTCCACTGAAGAATTCTAATGCCCGGATGGGCTTATTATCCGAACTGGCCATGTTCTGTAGAAAAGAGCGAACTGTGGCTTCGATCCTTAACGCTGTCACGTATCACGTGTCAGACTGTGCCTCGCAGAAGGTGCATGTACAGTCAGTGGACAGAAATACTAGTTCCATGTATTAAATGGAACTAATGCTTTTTGTCCACTGAATGCACGTAATCGGTAGGTAGCAAAAAAAAAAAAAAAATAGGTCATAAATGTTTACGAAACCTACATCAAAAACTTCATGAATCGAGAGAAAATCAATAATAATAAAAACTACACACGACCACACAATTCTATTAAATCACAACCTCGACTTTAACTTATCTAAAAATTCCCGTCTAAATCTACGTCCTCACAATTATCAATCTTAGCCCGCTTCCAACATGAAATCCGTAACCCATATAAGCACACGCACCATATTATTCCCTACAGTAACCTCCCGTCGCTGACAAAAACTGGTAACACACAGTGTGCTGATTCGTATTCACGGCCTCCATAGTGGAGGGATCATCATCTGAGGGAATAAGAGGTAAAAAGTCTCTGTTAGTCAAAGATAAAAGCATGTCATGATCGGCAGGGCAAAGCTTCAGATAATATATACACGTTCGACTCGCCACAACTTACGACTCATCAAACAATTGGTTGGCCAATGGGAAAAATGGTAAAAAGAAAAGAAAACACACCCCCGTCCTCCAAATCATCGGAATACCCTGCCCCCTGATTTGGATCTGGTCCCCTTTGTTGTGCTCTTTGGTTTAATTCAATCTTGAGTCGTGTGTATCCGGGAACGGCACTATCTGGACCAGTGGTGATGTATAGGTCTAGGATCTGATGGCACACGTCTTAACAAAAGTATACAGGTATCGCAAGTTTTTCGTGAGTTCAAGTGCTCAATTAACATTCTAAATAAATTCTTATAAAGAGAAAAAAGAGATGATCAAACAAAGACAAATGCCCATGTTAAATCACCTTCGATATCTTCGATCCTGGATAAGTACAACCGATGCCATGGTTTGCCCTCAAATTGATCGAATATTTTACATCCCGGTAGTAAACGCGAGGCCAGGTACACCGCGCCCGCAGCGATTGTGTGAGGCGGAAGTTGAAGGCACAGAAGAGTTTTGTAGCTGTCATTCACAATTTCCCACGCTTTGTACGCTAGCGCTTTCTCGCCTATAATTCATATACCAACAGAAAATTCTCGTAAATGAATTAGGCCAAGGCTCATCACGAAGCAAATCCAGGCGGTCATTTTCTCCAGAATATTCATTCTCTATATCTTTCTCCGGCATGTTCACCTTCATGACACTGAACACCGCTCCTCGATCATGATTCGATACTAATGGCAGTTAAGCTAACACGTACCTTTGATCAGCCTCACGAACTTTATAATAAATTCGTAAGGATGCTGAACCTGAAAGTCAAAGCACAGTGTCTCTAATACAAGTCGTTCGTAACCCATAATACGGCGACGACGGTCCTCTGAGATCTGTAAATTTGAAATAAATATATAAGGTGCGCGTTTACCGCAACCTCGCCGGTATGATCGCTTGCCACGCTCCCTTGTATCCAGCCATTCCAATCGCCTTTAACTCCCCTTTAAATTCACAGTCGCTCTCATCGCCACACTCACTTGTTCGGGATCTAACTCTTTTCCATCTGGATGCCTAACACTATGCGCCACGACCATGATATCCTTAAGTTTCTTAATAGTCTCTTCCACTTTACAGGCCACAAAAAGGCATGCGATACTTATATCCTATGATCATATTCCGCAAGTGTGGAAGGGTGAGAGACGGAACGGAGGGGGAAGGAAATTAAGAAATAAACGTACGATTGATGGATAGTCCTTGAGAGAGTAGAAGAGGTAGAAGCGATGGTAGAGGGCTTGAGCAGTACTGATGGTGCATTGTGGGCTATGGGGATTCAGAAGAGAATTTGACAATTGGCCGAGTCAAGGAACCCAAGGCTGCTATAGCGTATGTCACATTCCCGAACCAGACGCTATAAAAGGATACAATCCCATCTTCTTTCCCACGTTCTCCATAAATTTGCAACTCTGTGCACGCGCGGCATTCTCTTTTTGTGCCGCTATCTGATCGTTTTTCAACGATGCCAATGCGGCCTGTTGCCTTTTAGAAAAGTAAGGACGCGAGCGACGATGTAGCGAGAGAGAGATAGTGGTCGGAGTGTTGACAGTCGTAAGAGGGATATAGCTGAAAGGAGCGGTTTGAGAAGTTGGAGTAGGCGACGAGGTCACCATTGGAGAAGCAGAGTCTTGGGAGGTGGTCATTGTGAAGAGACACAGAAAGCTGTTCGATGGACAAACGTCATATATACCCAATCTAAGCCACAAGCAAGCCACAAAGCCTTCCATTTCATCCATGCTACTGAACAAACTCAGAATCCGGGCCGCCACTTGCTTCCTTTTCGCTCCTCTTAAGACTACCTCTACTACTCCCATAACAATCCGTACTTTTTCAGTATTCTCGCCTCTTAATCATGACAATCCTCTGGTATATGCTCGGTTATGCATTTTCACACCTTTCATCATTTTACACTCATGCTAAAATCTCCCTATTTTTCACCTCTTAGGGCATTCCCCGAAAACCCACAGGAAAGGTACCACTTGCTACACCCACAGGAAAGGTACCACTTGCTACACCACCAGATGTTCCTCGGGCCATGCGCGGATTGCCTCAGAAGCGGCATATTCAAGGAGTGAAGCACGTCATCGCCGTGGCGTCCGGTAAAGGAGGTGTAGGAAAATCGACAACAGCCGGTAAGGAAAACCATCCTTTGAAATCCTCATGGCAAAACTTTAGGAAGAGAGTGATATTCGATGTAAGCAACGTTCTGCTAATAACATACTAATCCCCTTTCAAATTCTCACCATTTCCCAGTCAATCTCGCGCTAGCCATCGCATCTATGAAAAAACGCGTTGGCATCCTCGACGCGGACATCTTTGGACCCTCGCTCCCAACACTCATGAACCTAAATGGCGAACCACAGTTGACGGAGCAATGTACTTATTATTGCTAATTTCGTCCTACCAAAATGTTTGACCCATCTTGATCTGTTCTCGTTCCGAACCAAATCTTTAGCTGATCAGCTTATTCCGCTCGTCAATTTCGGTGTCAAGTGCATGTCCATGGGGTTCTTGGTCGAGAAAGACGCGCCTGTGGTGTGGAGGGGGCTGATGGTGGGTAATGCTTGTGGCAGCGGCAAAACGTTGAATCGAATGCAAATATCAAATTGACTATTTTCTTACTCTCTTTGGATTGCTAATATTATTATTCTATTTAATTTCAACAATAAAAAAAAAGGTTATGAAAGCTCTCCAACAACTCTTGCATCAAGTTGATTGGGGGGAGCTTGATCTCCTCATGATCGACATGCCACCGGGGACGGGCGATACACAGTTGACGATTAGCCAGCAAGTGGTACTGAGTGGTAAGCGGTCTTTGTTCACAGTGTGAGGTATTTGATGTAGTAATCTTTATCGTGTCAAATATGGTTGGGTTTGAAAATATAGGCGTCGTTATCGTCTCCACCCCGCAAGACATCGCGCTGATCGACGCGCAAAAGGGCGCCAACATGTTCACAAAAGTGGACGTGCCGGTACGATTTCCATCTTTGAGGCTGTTTTGAACCTAATCTATTCTTTCTGCCCGTCTCTTACCTATTTCCCCCTACTTCCCCTACCCTAGATCCTTGGCGTTGTTCAAAACATGTCCCTCTTCATCTGCCCCGCCTGTTACCATGAAACCCACATCTTCGGCCACGGCGGTGCGAAGCGCAAGGCGAAGGAGATGGGACTCGACTTCCTTGGTGATGTGCCACTACACGCCGACATCTGCGAACTGTCCGACCGCGGGCAGCCTGTTGTCGTCGCGAGGCCCGAGAGTCCGTATTCAGAATGCTACAAACAAATCGCGGAGAAGGTCGTGGCTAAACTCTTCTAATGAGAGCGGATTTAGCGGAAGAAAGAAGTTGTCCGTTGTATAATTTGTGGAAACAAAAAAATTTTCTCCACGTATTTGTACTTTATTTCGGTCAAAGAAAAAGAAAAAGTTTATTATCACAGTTGTAATACCGATTGCACAATATACTCACACACACAAAAACAAAATCTAATAAACTTGAAAGATTCTCAGTCTCCACTACCTCCGCACGTTTGCACCATCATGTACATGTATAAACGAAATTGCAAGGCCCTCGAAATATTATCCAGAAGACGGCCTGTCATACAATAAGCCAACAATTGGTCAGGTTCGGACTGCAACGCAGAGAGTAGAAGGGCAAAATATGGGTTCCAGTTAGAGATATTCACATTTTGCGCTCATGAAGACTAAACTCAAAGAAACAGATAAAAAAAAGTGAACCAAGCTCTGGTAACTGCGTTCATATCGAGATCTAATATCCTCTTAATTTCGTTCTCTAATTTTACCCGTATAATGGCTTGCCTCGAAAGTTTCATATTTCTTTTCTCCAGAGAGTTCGAACTTATTGTTCCACAATCTTTCGTGCATACTTCACACAATGGATTTCTGTCCAAAGCAATTCTTTTGTTCTCCCTAAAGTCCATCGTTTTCTCGACATCGCAATGCCAGGATAACTTGAATACCAATAGCCTAGGCAGTATGTATTGCCTAATGTCACCAACCTCTCTAAACAGACGATCGAACAGACATTATTCGCCACTATCCTCCCACATGAAAGATACTTACCATAAGGACAACACGGTCCACACGGAGAATACGTCATCAGTCCTCTCCTGCATCCCGCCGCCTCTTCCTTTCCCTCCAATCCATCTCCAGCGGCTGGAAGTTAGCGTTCTGGACCGCCTTCCCATTCAGAGTTTGCTGCCGCCTCCACTCCGTGAGTTTTGTGCCTTGCGGATCGAGTAAAGTGGTCGGAGGCTGAAGCTGAGACGGGGGAGGCTCCGATCCAGACTCTGACGGGGAAGTGACTGGTGCGAGTTCGTTTTGCACTGAGTGCCATTGTTCGACGAGCGCAGCCTGGTGGGTCAATATAAAAAAATAAAAATAAAAATAAAATAAAAATAAAAATAAAAAAACATACGCATGATTTTCTCTTTAGCATATTTAAGATCGCATTTCAAAATTCAAGATAAGACTAGTTTCCTTTTCATACTTGTAAAGCAGCTAGCAATATTTCAAATGATTCCCTCTAACATCGACCATTTTCAACGAAAAAACCGAGCAAAATCATACCAGAGCTTTGTTTTTTTGGCCTTTAGATTTCTTCCTCTTTTTTTTCTTCTTCTCTTGAGGTGGCATTGCAGACAATATCCAACCTAGCACGTCGTGGGAGGTGTCCAAACCATTTTGAACGCCTTGGATGCTTTTGGCGCTGTGGGTATTACGAATGTCACGAGCGTCGTGGGAACCGTCAACGTCGGAATCGGAGGCTAGCTCCATATCATCTGAATATTGGGAACGAAAGGAAAATATGTGCGTGAGATGCAGTTTATAATTTATCAAAATGAAAGATGAAGCGCAAATGACTATCCACCATCATCTTCCGGAGGTGGTGGGGGTGGAGGCAGCGGGGGCGGTGGGGGCGGTGGTGCAGAGACTTCGGACGACAAAGGAGGTGGCTGCGGCCAATTGGCAGGATATACAAGATAGGGAAGTGTTTCGGGAGAATAAGGTACCGTCCACAAAGTTTGGCCCTATAATTTGTTGATGTACATGACATTATGCATCAACGTAAGTTGTTTCGTTCCAGTATGAGGAAGCTTAGGATGAGAAAGTCAATTCCATAAACGATCATTCCAAGATGCTCGTGCAAAGAGACAGCCTTGATAGGAAAATCACCGTTGTTCCCTCCGTAAAATAATACGCTTTGGCCCCCTCATCCCACGTACAAAACCACCCTGTCGTGACCACAATCCGCTCCTCCGCCTCCCTCAGCACACGTTCCATCTCTACAAGTTTATCCGTGAAATATCGCTCCTCGAGCACACCGCGTCCGTAGTCCTCCATACGCGTGGCCAGCGCGGTGCGATGAAACTCGAATTCGTTCGGGAACTGGAAAAGAGAAGCTAGCGAAGATAGGCGGGTGAGCAGGTCGGTGGGTTGAGGAATGTCTGGCGGGGTTTTGGTGACGGGAATTACGGTATGCGTGATGGAAGACGCGACACTGCTTGTCAATGGAAGAGAGTTGATTTCGGAGAGAAAATCCGCGAGCGTGGCGTCATCATCTATTTGAGTGGATTTTGGTGGAGGTGTCTGGACATCGGCAGCGACTGTCGTTGAAAATTTTATATCCTAATAAGTGACATGCTAAACATGTATAGAAATATGGAAGCTGGTGATCCCAACTACACATACCACTGTTCTGAACCTTGCCCTTCTCTTCTTTTTCCTTCTCACCCTCCTCCTCCTCCTCCTCTCCTTCACTATCACTGTATCCACCTAATAGTTGCTGCAGCGCATTCTTGGTTTCTTCTTGTTTGCTCTCTTCCTTCAGCTTACGTGCAGCCTCGTCGGCAGCTATCCGACGAATCAAAAACAACTTTAGCAAATGAGGCTGGAAAAATGGATCGGAAGAGGAATGGCGTTGTCAAGTACCTTTGTTCGCAGCTCGAATTGCAGAAATGGGCTTCGTAAGTTGAAGCAAGGCTCTCGGTCTACTCATTATGTTCCAGAAGAAGTGTCAGGTGTTGTTCGATGAGCAAACCATAAATATATTAAGTCACGTGAGATTGGATGATGGCTTGCGTAAGTGCGTAAGTGACCGAGGATAGAAAGTCACGAAAGTACCTCTGCTCTACAACAATGGTAACTTTCCAATCTGTCATCGTCTCCCATTCCTACCGCTTAAAGCTCACTCGAACTACTTCTTCTCTAGGACAGCCGATTTAGCTACGTTTACTTGCACGATTCGCGACTTGTGGATCTTGTCGATGAGGAGTGGCTCACCGACAAGTTTCCCGATCATGGTAATTATATGCTTGCGTTTATCCCAATCATTGTCCTCAAACAACTGTATGATCAACGACACCTAACTGTCCACATTTGTGAATACCCCTGTTTGTACGCTCTACATTGCGCTCATAGAACCCGAGATTCCACCCAAGCAGCAACCTCCATCTCAGGATGACGCCGAGGATGGTGTGTACAATGTTGATGTCCATCAAAACTGTTCAATTTATAGTCTTTATTTGGCTTTGATATTCTATTTTATTCTTATTGGTATCGCACAGCTGAGGACTCCAAGAACCAGACGGACGCTGATAACAAATGGGACGACTTTGATTTGAACTTTGATGAAGAGAAGCTGTGAATATTAAGATAACTTGCTTCAAAAGGACGGGAGGGAAAGATAGACTCATACAAAAGGAAATTATGCAAATGGGATCCGGATAAAGCTGAATATAAACCTTATTGGAATGAATGATTGCTTATAATGGTGTTTCTGTGCTTTCATGGTTATATCACATACTTTGCAACGAAAAATGATTATTGGATGGGTTCAAAAGAATTTTGTATCGTGGGTGCTTGAATATTCACAGATTGTTTGTTTTATTGAAAACTCCAATTAGCTCTTTTGTTTTTATTCAACTCTTCTCTATTAAAAATATCGAAACCCCTTCCTCACCTCGGGCCCTTTGACACGAATCCTGTGGAAATTTTGGTTGTGTAGCAGTTTATCTAGGACCAAGGCTCTGCGATTGAAGCGGTCATGTTTTCACTCGAAATTAAGACATTGCATATTGGAAAGAGGCCTTGTCTTTTTGGAAGATGGTCGCTTTCTCCTTGATGGCAGTTTCAACACGATCGTCAAAAAAAAAAAAAAAAAAAAAAAAAAAAAAAAAAAAAAAAAAAAAAAAAAAAAAAAAAAAAAAAAAAAAAAAAAAATAACAAATATCTTCATGCAAACTATTTCTTGTATTTCTTCTCATTACTATATTACAAATTAGAAGAATTTGACAGCCGCACCCTCATTGCGTCCAAGTCTGGGAAGCTAGGGAAAAGGTGGCACTTCTTTCCTTACGCATAGGTGCTGTAGATCATTGACACGACAGTGGAGATGGTGGTGCCCCAGAGCGTCAGGAGGCCGATATAGCCAAAGTTGCCGCGGGCACGTTTGGTTGGGTCGCCGGTCTGGTAACCCTTGGCGTAAGCGAAGCGACCTGGGTGAAAAACGAAAGGAGAGGTAAGAAATTATACGCAGCCCATTAAAGTATGTACCCCTCTTTGCAATTTTCAGAAAGGACTCAATGGCACGTACCAGCAAGGAATAAAGCGCCGGCAACGGCGCTAGCAATGGGATGCTTAACTCCCCCAGAGAGCAGGAGCAGGAGAAAAGAGGGGTAGCCCTCGAGAAAGTTCTGGTGAGAACGCTGGTAGCAATTGAACAACTTCTTCTTAGGATCTGCTTCGGCGGCAGCCATATCGGCGTAAACTAGAAGTGTTGGGGAGAGAGAAAGGTGGGATTGAGTTTCAGGACCTGAAAAAGACAGGGAAGAGATAGATTCGCAGAAGGGTTAAAACGACGTACGGTAAGGGTAGGGGACTTGGGCACTTTTGCGTGCGTTACCCACTTGAACGCCGAGGTACACGTTCAAGATGTTGGAGAGGAAACCGACTCCGAGGACCTGGGTAGGGATTGTTGTGGTATTAGTGGGATTGAAGCAGGGCGGATTGAGGGAAAGTAGAGAGCGGAAGGTATTGACACATACATAGCCGTACTCGGCAGGGATAGTGATGGTGGCCATGTCGTTTGGTGAGTTTGCTTAAAGAGCTCGGAGAAGAAGATCGGAGAATGCTAATTTGTCCTAGAACACGAAAGATTCCTTATATCTATACTTTCACATACTGTCCGAGAATAGATCAGGGGATGCCAAATCGCGTCAAAAGGCTCCGATTTCCGGTAGTTCCGGGTTCAATGATTGGGTGGATCTATATCAATGAGTCCAACTATTTTTTTCGTGTTCTTTATTCTTCCATTGCCGCGACAACACGTCAACCACTTGCGTCAGCTTGCGTCAACTGACGTATTTGGTGTCAACTTGCGTATTTGGAACATGATCGGATTACAAAATTGATCATTCTTAATATACTGAATCTTTATGTACAGTCACCTATAACGAACACGGGATACACCAAACTATTTTTCTGCTGACTCTCAATTCCTTCTATACTCGAAGTCCTTCTATATTCCTTATACCGAATTCCTTCTATATTCATACGCCCGTTTGCTGAGATGACTGTATCTGGTGAGAAAAGCATGATTATGTGGTATACACAGGCACAAACTTTGAGTGTTCGGCCTTGCCATTTATAGGGGCTGACGTGTTGCCAAGCCACTATAATCGAGCATTTTTAATCGCTAAGGCTCGTGCGAAAGGATAAAGTAGCTCCGTAGAAATATAAAATACCTTCCCTTGTTAATTTATTAGTACAGAAATGATCAAGCCGACAAATTCACCGACGCACCCGATTGGCTAATTATCATTCCAAATATTCGTTTATTGACTCTCCAAGCTGTTGCAATGTTAGCATCGGAAGAGGATGTTCTATTATATACCCAGAAAATAGTAACTCGGCGAATTAAGTCGGAACGGATTTCTGCTATGCTACCAAAAAAAAACAAAAAACAAAAAACAAAAAACAAAAAAAAACTCGCGTTTAGACATATGGGTTATTATTATTGAAGACGGACCAATTTTTTTTTTTCCTTGATGAAAGCTTCTCTCGGTCATCCACATCATCCACATAAATCACATAATTCACATGACACTGTCTTGATAAAAAAAATTGGTCTGCCTTCACACAAAATACAAAGTGCCAAAACGTCCAAGATTGATTTGTGTGGCATCCTTCCACCCTTCCACGCTCCCCTTCCACTATGTCTTCGTCTGAAAATTCTGAAAATTCGACCTTCGATTACAAACCAGATCGTATCTATACCATTAAGCAATTTGAAGTACCTCAAGACACATGACTTGGTAACCGACAATACTTCAGTCAGCCAAGGCTCATTCCAATGCCGCAAACGAAAAAGAGGCTGTCGTCAGCGTAACCAATGCCCAACTTGACCGGTGGAATATCAAGACTCGGCAAAATGGCGTTGTTACTTCATCTCAAGGACTCCGCTGTGGGAGAAGAGGAGGGAGAAGATGGAGAAACAATTAGGGCCCCAGATGTTACATTTACTCCAAAGGAGATATATCGTGCTTAGATGACCACCAACGAAGGACTTTTCAGGGCCAGCCTTTCTCCCCCACCTTTGCCGTGGAGGTCGAGGATCTCACGGTGCAAAGTAAGTTGAATGATGTCACGAAAAAGTTCAAGGAGATATATTTCCCGGCTGGTGTGGAATTATCTTTATTTGTGAGCAAATTTTTCACTTCTTTTGCGTTTTCTTGATACCATCTTCTGTGATAATTATACAAAACCCTTGAAGTTTTTGAGCACCAGGATGTTTGCTACAGTACCCCATCTGATGTACATATGTACCTTGTCCTGCCTCTAGTATCCAAACAGGTGATTCGTTTTCAAATGTGTCACCTGTTTGGATACTAGAGACAGGACGAGGTACATATGTACATCGGATGGGGTACTGTAGCACATCCTGGTGCTCAAAAATATCAAGGTTTTTGTATAACTATCATAGAAGATGGTATACAGATGCCAAGGTGCAATGCACCTAGGTCTCTCTATGAATAGGCAGGCTGATGAATTGAATGTCTGACATATAATAAATGAATTTTTTTTTTTTAAAAAAGAAAAAAGGGGGGG